>JAUZNK010085429.1:0-12879 GCA_035046665.1 Euphysa ruthae | reverse complement strand
ATTATTTCAAGAAGATGTTTGAGCTATGATCTTTTAGTCAATGTTATGGTATTTCAACATATGACTTTGAAAAGGACAACGCATTAAACGAAGATGTAGATAATGTGAATCTTCACAAGAAACAAATATCAATGAAAGCATCGTTATGATGACTAACCTACTACCTGTACACAATTATAACAAAGCAATATTAATATATTATATATAATGATATATTCAACATGTACGATTTCAGATTTCATGAAACATATAAAATGATAAATCTGAAACCTGCCGGACATAATTGTCTGGTGTTGAACTGATTTGATAGAACAAATTTGTATTTCGGTCGGACTTTGTCTGATGTCCGACCGTTATATCGAGGCTTGATATTGACATTTATAGATTTTTTTTTTATTATTGTTTCATCTAGAGCAAAAAAAAAAGAAATTTTTTTCAAAAAATAACACTGATATTTATGCTTATTGCCAGGAAGATTGGACCGCCAGCCATTTTGAATGATTTAAACCGGTCATGCATTTGGTCCATGTTACATTTTATGAAAAATTGCTTGTATTAAGCACATTTATTAGGAAAATGACAATCAAAAATCAAAAAATCATTTCACTGCTAAAGTGGTTTCTTGGGGCATCTGGTTGTGCCATAACTAACAGTAGGATGGTTTTTTAATAAACAATCTAGATATGGTAAATCAATATTTCCAATTCGGAACTGATGTGAATTTAGCAACAAAATATGCAATACATCTACACTATGAAATTGTTGATCAAACCAATCTACACCACCAAAAAGCAAGTAGTATCCCATGACAATTTCTGGCTTAAAGACAAAACTACCCTGCTAACATAGAGTGCATTTGGAATGGTTGTTAGCAAATATTTTCGTGTGTGGTCCTATGATAAATGGGCCTGGTTTCTATATTATAATAAAAGTCAGCCTTAGAAAGGTTATCAATCTGTATAATTTTGCTCCAACAATCAACCTCAAATGATGAGACCTACCTAATAAAGATGATGGCATGCTAACACTAAGTCTTAGAATATATCAATAAATGCTGATGATGACGAAATTTGCATGCTAACTAAGGCAACCAGTTTGAAAAATGCACTATTTTGTTATTATGTATTGTACCATAGCAAATGTGGGTATGATTTTCAATTAAGTAGCATGCTAATGAATAGCTGAAGGTAAAATCATACAGCCTTTATTGAGAAAAGATTCAAAGCACACTGTATTCTTTCACTGTATTCTTTTTACATAATGGAACATTCGTTTCAATATGACACCATCATTAGTTTTTTTTATAATTCTTGTCAACAGTAAAAAAGTTTAGCAATACAACAAGCCGTTCACATTCAGCAACATAAGTATATGTGGGACAATTTTTATAAACTGAACAGACCCCGATTTTTCTCTAACAAGCTTGTAATTTTATGAGTTAGGTATGTTTATATAATCAAGGGATGGTGTGTTGATGTCATTATGTCCTAACTTCCAATCATTTTACTTCCTAAAATAGAAAGATATTCAATATCATACTGTCATATTCATGTGGGGGGGCTAGGGAGTTCAGACTCGGGTCTGGGAGCCTCTGAAGGCTCTTGTGGCACCTCCCATGAGTTAATGGGTTTTACAATCTGGAAAAAAAAGACAAAACAAGGGTTCCGTGGTTTCATATACGGGTATCCGTCTTCGCATACACCAACGTTGCGCTCTAAAAGACGCTTAGATGTTTCCCCCTAAGAATAAGTCCTATGGGTTTGTACAGATGTCATCTCCACCAAATCCCTTTCCATCGAGGTCGAAAAGCCTACTTGTTGAGAACAGCACAATAAGGTATGGATAAATGGTGACACAAGCAACTTGGATACGAGTGGCATCCTGAGGCTGTTGCATGGGAAATCAAATCTGCTGGCAAACTTGAATTGCAAGTAACCGACGTTGCCCTGCTTCTGTCTAATCTCATGGCGGCTGCTGCAAGGCATATGTATTTGACTGGTCAGGATGGGACCGGTAAGATGGAATGGGTCATGAAAACCTTTACTGGGCGCAAGCTGGTTTTACTCACTCCAGAAAACGACCTGTCCGGGTCACATTTAACCACAGTCTTGGCTTGAAATGCCATCAAGCTCAAACCATCCATTGTTACTTCTGCTTAAACAATATAAAGCCGATAGAAGGGTGGGATCCCACTTCCCTAAGTCATCGACTTGACAATCTTGCTGAAGTTATAGTGTTTGATGAGTGCTGTAAGGTTCCAACCAAGACTCTCAATATTATACTCGGCTACCTGCCCTGCCAAACTTGTCAAGTAATATGTTGTGGGGACCGTGGACAGATTCCTCCATGGAGTGATAAAGAAGGTTCACACAAAATGATGGAGGAATGGGCCAGGTTAAATATCCACCAATTCCAAACCGACTATCGATACCGGCGAAGTATGCACTGAGCCGTGGTTAGTTTGTTTTGCCAACAGCATCTGCCAAAGAGAGTCCACTACAGCGCTACATGCCCTCAAAAGGTTGATGTGGGTCAGCCAGGCTGCGTTCAGCTCAATCTCTTTGATGAACATTTCCTAGGGATAGCATTCAATCAGGCGTTGCAAAGCACAACACCGGATGACATATGGGTGTGTTCCATGAATGTCTTAGGTGAGGTACAGTCAAGTGGAAATATACAGATTGGGAGTATATATGCAGATTGGATCGTTTCCAAGGAAAAACTATCTGGCCTCCAGGACAGCTGCTTTTTGGTAGAACGTTAAATAGCGATTAAATGACTCAACGAAAACCTGCAATCTGTGATGGTCTGGCTTGACAGACTCAAACTCCATTCTTAGACATAAGCTTACTCACTGCTCCTTTGAAATCATGCCCGTCGTCAACCACCAATGTGTTTGGACATACAAGCAGTCTGTTCTTGTATATGCTAATAAATGCCAAGGCAGTTTAGTCTCGTCTGGTCACTTCGAGGTCAATAGTATGGCAGCTTTTTAGCAAGAGGCCAAGTCTACCAGTGTCAAAGCATACTTGTATGTCTTACAACTGAGTTTGTTATGTGGGAGACAGATAAGATTGGTTTGGTGGAGTTTTTTAAAGAATTTTAAGAGACATTTATCATAGTTTAGGCAAGATTTTATCTCTCTGGGAGCTGTAGGCAACCTCCAACATTTTGGTGTAAAGCTCTTCAGCAAGAGGTATGTTATATTTAACAAATCGCAAACATGAGGATACATATATAACATGCCACAATCTAAATCTGTGCTATGAAAACAAAAGCACCACAACGAAACTCTAGCCTGAGGAGCCAACCACAAGCAAGATTATATGCATCCCTCGATGCACTGTTGGAAAACAAAGCCAAGAACATAGTTAATGGTAAGGTTAGTATTCCAGCAGCACTCCAAAGCAAACCGAAGGTAGAGGGGGTTATAAAGTTTTCAAGTGCATCGGTTGACAAACGTCAAAAAATGCTTCATCCACTGTAAAATGGCCAAACTGGAGCTAGCTTTCTGCCCTTCCTCGTGCCGGTCCTTGGTAATATTGCTCAGCTATTATTACCACTGCTCAATTAAGGGATGTAAAAAAATAAGCCATATCGGCATATGGTCTTACAAGACTTTGAATGCGAAGATTATTTTCTGCTCTGTCTGTACATCGTGCCCGCACATCCAAGCAGACAGTGCCTGCAGTTCATAACTATAATCTTCAATGACAAACCTGTGACAAACTTCAGCAAGCTACTTTCAAAATAATGTGCAATGCCCAAGTATGATGTCGTCAGCGTCTGGTGGTAGACAGAATGAGTCACACCACTTCAATGATGTTATCTCAATAACCTTATATCAGATTCGACGTGTATCATAGTTAAAGATTAATGAGGTAGCAGCCGTGACTACCCAGATCTGGAAGGTTATCAGTGGCAAATACTCCCAGAAAGACACAAACATTTTATGCGGCCCAAAAAAATTCAAGCTGTGTGGTTGCTGACATACCTAGTTAATAAACTCAGTCGAAATACTAGGATCTACTGCCACCTGTACAATGGACGAGAGCAGATCACAGAAAATAATTGTGACGGGATGGGCTGACTGGAACTTCTGCAAAAATGCTGGCAATTGACAACAATCCTCTCCAATGTGCAACTTTTGATTCATCAGCCGTCAAATCAAGCGCATAAACTCTGGTTCCTCCCACATAGCCTGCAAGGTCAATAAGATGATCTCAATAAGGTGATCTCAGGCACCTCACTCGAGCTAGCAGTTAGCCCAAGTTTGCAAAGTTGTAGGGGTTCTGTGTTATGTCCCCTTCAAATGCCAACGACATACAAAAACATACAATAGCTAAAAATATGTGTATATGGAGAGGACTGCTCCATATATCTTTCTGAGTCTTTCTCGTCTCTTGTTACTGGTAGAAAAGGGTCCAGTCCATAGGGTACAGAGCTTTTTCTTTTGCCACACACTCTATCATAAAATTTGCAGCAACAGGTTTCTGCTCTACTTGCATGACAAACCAGTGGGAAGATTTGATTCTAATAGCGGCTCCAGCCGCTTCGGTGGCAATCAACGTAAACTCTGGCTTCGCTCGAGTTAAAGACAACTGCAGGGGCAAATCTTTCAGTAGCAACTGTTTTTGTTGTATCAGCCAAAGGAATGGTGGAATGTGCCAGTTACTGTCAGTGCAGCATTACAAGCTACCCCTGCTACCAAAAGATTCTGTCAAGCAATAAAACCTGTATTGGCTTCACCCTTAGTCTCGAAATCTGCTGGAGTGTATGGATATAATCCTTCGAGCTGACCTACACCACTCTCAACCCAGTTCTTGTTTTACGATAATAGTGATATAAATATTGCTGCTCGTCGAGGTTAGACATGGCTTGACCAGATTTATCGGTTAAAGTATCTTTCCTAAATAGACCATGTACATACAGACTGGTCAGCGCTACTTTATCACCAGCTACGACACTCTCTGCAGTGCAGACAATCTGAAATTTTACCTTAAAATAGCTACCAGAGAGATTGATAAAGTCACGCTTGGCGGCGGTTTCAAAACGAAACTCGTTTGTGTGATATAGGTCACCTTTAGCTTCTACAAGCTCATGGTAAGTCCTGATTATATCAGTCTATGTTGATTACATCACCCACAAACCTGTGAGCTCGGGTAGATGTGTGTTAAGATTGCTCTTTTCATGAACAGCTTCTATTTCAGTGTTTTATATGACATAAAAAAGTGTGCATGTCTAACAAGAATGTATGCTAACTCACAGAATCGGGTATGCAGCTGTAAGCCCAGCATATCTAAGATTCATGAAATTTTCTTTGGTGACTGCTGTTTGAGCCACAGCCTTCAATCTTTCTTTTATTTAGCCCTTCGTGGTAAGTCACTGAGACGGCTTGTTGAGCCAATTATAGAGCAGCCTTGGCAACGCTTTTCATGACAAGGAATGCCATAAGTTTGATTCCACCCATAAGATTTCCAAAGAAGCCCGTGCCTCCTTGGATGTAATGTGGTAGCTCCACCTGCTTGGTAACAGCAATGAAGAGAGTGGCAGCTTTTGATATCAGTAGTAAGCTTTACTGGTATTCTCATTTCGTTTTGTGAATGCCACAAATAATTATAATTAGGTTATATTGAAGTTGTGCTATCGCCTTTTGTCTCTCTAATATCTACTTTGCTTGATTGGAATGAGGGTGTGTTCAATTCATGAGCTTCTTAGTCAGGTCCACTAGGCCTACAGTTGATTATGACACAAGGAATTGCATCGCCCAGTGGAATGGTTTGCAGGCCTGGGACTTGGAAACTGCCTACGTTCATATTCTTTTTAATGCCAATACAGACGAGAAGGCTGTTCACACCTCCAGTGATGTCCACAAGGTTGGGACTTACATGGGTTCCAGTCTCGAGTTTTGTTCCTGCTGGGAAACCCAAAAGCACAAGAAAAGTCCCTGAAAGAACATTATTGCTAGTTATTGTGACAGATGATTTCATCGTAGCCGTATTCACCAAGACCGTGAGGCTTGCATTTTTAATGAGCTTATTAATTGAGTCTTCTTGTGTAGATGCAGAGTCGTAGTTCCCAGGGTTTAGGCAGAATTCTTTTGTGGGAAGAACCAGTAAGTTGTTCTTCTCTGTAACATTATACCAGGTGTAATGGTATGGTAGTGGTGATTAGAATCACTTCCCAATCTCCTGGAAACGAGAGAGTCTCAACAGCTTAACTGAATAATTTCCTGTGCCGTGTTGTCCTGGTAAAATAGAGCAATCTTTATTTAGGATAGTGGGTAATAAAAGTCTGTGCCATTATTAGATATCCTAGTATGATCTAGTCTCTAAGACAGGCTATATAGTTTTCTACTCAACTTGATTCTAATCTATGATACTAATCAAATTTTACTCAAAAGCGATGTTTAGAAATAAAGACGGGGAACTCCATATGAAGGCATCAATTTTTTTTTTTTTATCTTATATTATCTTGTTGAAAGTATGTCAATATCAGTTATTACATTGTCAAACGGGATCTAACATATGACATTTCTTTCTGGAGATGAAAATTTCTTAGATCACCCATGAGGGTGCATGAATTTAATGAGCATGTCGTCTTTTTTGAGATTATCTACTTCCTCTTTCATTCCAACTCACCAAAACTTGTCATACCTGCATGTTACAAAGCCTGCAGGTTTCACTTCATCCATAATGATGATTTTATCAACTGATCAAGTAACTATATTGAAACTCTGTGATTCAACATCCTCACTAGTCCATTTAAAAAGAAATGGTTGTGTCAGATGTAGGAATATAATGGTCTGTAAGCTTGCTTTTGCTACTGTACGTTTTACAGTATCAATATACCATCACAGGGTGATTTTCCATGAGTTGTTGCAAAAAATACCCATTATGCAGTGAAATCAAATTAACTTGAGTGATGACAAATGTTTATAAAGTTTTTGTATTAGGCACCACATCCATTAGAAAAGTAATACAACTTGATTATCGTTGGTAGATTCTGTCTGATATAACCGGTATTGTTTTTGAATTTTGTGTACTAAGCAGGTATCATGGGTTCTATCATCTGACAGAAACGATTTATGATGAATGCTAAACTCATTTTCATTATTACTCGATTTGTAATAAATTACGACTGGATGTAATGTGCAAGTGTCTTTACACCAGTGGTAACTGCGTGATCCTGTACAACAAATTTGTAATTTTCAGTGAAATAACCTAATATAACACATTCAGTTTCCTTTTACTTTTAAAAACTTTGCTTGACATTTGGAAAATAAAAATTTGCTGTTAATTCATTCATGTTTTCTACAAAAAGCTCTTTATACTCATCAACTGTAATGGCTTCGGTTATTATTTGAGAAAGATCTGTGCTTTTCCACTGAATAAAGTGAAATTCATTGTTTAACTCAATATCTTGAAGCTGCTCATCAAAAAATATTGTATTAATAACAAAAATAAAGTAATTAGTTTAAACAACCCACTATAAGATTGATTTAATTTGATAGATCTGTATCTGAAAATCTTCAAACACATTGATGATACTATTCCATGATAAATAAGTAATATGATAACAATGTAACCACGGTTTTACAAATAAGCAAGCACTTTGTGACTAATGGACCCCAGTACCGTATTCAAAGTGGTAAAAGTGCCAACATTAAACTGGATATTATTTTCTGATATCATAGAAAAACTCTGCAAAATCACATCATAGATATTGCAGAATTATCAAAAATAAAGTTTTTAGAAAAGATTTGACCTGTTAAAGGCACTGTTCATAACAAAACTTTTATAATGAACAACAAAAAAAAGTTTATACCTCCATGATCAGCATACTTTGGGTTTGACAAAATCTGCTTGCAGAACTTTAACCCATTTTTGTATTGCTTCTGTTCATAGCATTTCTAAAATAAAAAGTGATGATCCTCAGATAATAAAACTAGTAACTCCTATTACTAAAAAAAAAAGCCTGCTAAATATACCAGTTTATAGGGATCAAAATTTAGAGAGACATTTATATAGGTCAAACAATGACTTATAAAAAAAATTCATAAATAAAACACACTTGTTTGATAAATTGACAAAAATAAAGAATTATTTTTACAAAATTATCATCGCTAAGACCAGTATTGTTGGCAGGTATATAAAGCCTTGTGAATTTCAGGCATATTCAGTCTGGCACACAAATGCTGACCAAAGCCGGCCGTATAACCAATGCTGCTTCATTTGAAGCAATTAAGGACGGCAGTAGTGTAAAAGACTTTTTAATAACAGCACAGGAAATTGGAAATGTTGTTGAAACAAGTTTAGGGACAGTTATTTCTGCAGCACCAGCTCTAGTTTTATCTATTCACCATTTCGAACATGCAAATGGTAAAACCATTTTGAAGCCATATTCTACTGTCAATCAACTTGGTAAAACTTCCAGTCCTTACATTACAGGCAGTTCAGAAAATATGCTAACTTCAAAAGATGTCAAAAGTGGTTAATTTGTAATCGTAACTTATGACTTTGCACCGGTATATTCCTCAAATAAGTATGTTACTAAGACGCTTGTTGCTTTAGTTACCAGCAGTAATGAAGGTTCGAAGTTCAGTATGCTAATGCAATAAGTAAACAAAGAGTAAAAATAACATCAGCAGGTAATGGTCAGATTGAAAACATGGACATTGTACAGCTTCTTTCTTGTCCGATATTAAAACATGGCATGTATGAGCTTGAGGACAATTTAGACATTGATATATTCTAATTTATGTATTTCTTGATCATGTAAATGGTATAAAAAGATGTTTACTTTACTTCATTATTGATTTCCCTTCATTTGAACTAATTTTAGTACCATTTTGACCTAGAAACATTATGTTTCAAAGCACAATTTCTCACTGGTCACGCTGTGACAATAAATTATTTTTGCAACAGTCATTTTTTTCCCAAAATTGACAAAGAATATTTAAATCTGCTATACAAACCTTAAAACACTAGTCCTATGGGCTTCTATTGGCTTCGAGCAAATAAAATATCTCTTAACACTCAAAAAACTGAGCTGCTCTTTTTTAGGTCAAGACATCGAAAAATCACTAAACATTTAAACTTTAGAATAAGTGGCCAACAAATAAAACCAGTTAACTTCATTAAATATCTTGGTGTGAAAATAGATGAGAATCTATCATTCAAATATCACTACCATGACCTTGCCCTCAAGCTCACCCGCTCAAATGGTATGCTTACTAAAGTCAGGCATTATGATAATCTTGAAATTCTTCTAAATATATATCATGTTCCCATCTCAGATATGCTTGTCAGGTATGGGGTCAATGTGGAGGTGTGGATCTAAACAGATTAGCTGCCCTGCAGAATAAGGCCATGAAAACTATATACTTTCAATAATTTAGAACCAGCAGTGATATTTTATATTCGATCTCTAACATTCTAAGGCTAAATGAATTAATCAAATTCCTAAACTGTGTTTTTGCTTGGGAGCAACAACATTCCAAACTCCATCTTGTTTTTGAGAATATATTTTAGACTAGAGAAAACTGTGGTCATAGACTTAGAGCAGTTATAAACATTGACTTAACAAGACCCATCAGCGAAACAATAACCTACGGTAAAAACTTCATTAAATACCAATAATGCATACTCACATGGAATTCCTTGCCCAACACATTTAAAACTAAGCAAGACCCCAATCTAAGTCAGTGTTTTCATTAGCATTATTTAAACACCTTTTAGAATCTTACAGCTAAACCAAATTCAACCCTTTCTTTTTCCTTTCTTTTAGTATAAACGGTGACTTCTCCTTTATTTGTGCTCTGCTCTTAACTTCCAATCTCAAGTTTTATTTGTTTTTTTTTTCTATTTTCTATTTCCATGTCCTTTACCCTCTGATCACATTTTCAATTCTTAGCTCAAAACGGTTTAGTGACAAGGTCATTACTTTATCTTAGTGTTTTCACTATTTGTAATTGCCCCTGTGTTAAAATTTTGATCATGCTGTGACTTTTTTTCAAAATCAACATGGCATAGAGGCTGAAGCATGATTATTTTTTTTTTCTTTCAATATTTTCAAAATATTTGGTCTAGGTTTTATAAATAGCCTCCTTGCAGTAATTTTTGTCAAAAGGAACTCTTAAAATAAACAAACTTGTCTTGTGATTTTGACAGATGTCAAGCTGTGACGAGCATGGAACGGCTCATACCACATAGGTAAAAATATAAAATCTACTTTACCGTATTCTAACACACAAAATCAATATTATTCTGCAAATGGAAATTAATTTTTTTTTAAATACTTTCTATGTTACAACTGTAACCTAGAAACACCTAGAGAAATTACATGGTCCTGATGAGAAATTCGCGCCTTTAGGTATATTGGCTATGACTATTTTTGTTTTTGGGCATTGAATTCATGTAGTAATTTTAGATTTTTCTTTTTCCCCCATTCAAGTCTTTAGGTCAAATTCCCTCTATACAAATGTTGGAGGTTATATCTAATGACTGACCACAAAGTAGCTGATTCTAATAATTATTACTGGAAGTTTATAAGGTACTAACAGCAACAGTAGTAGACTGACTCTCATCTTTTTCATGCAAAATCAGGTTAGAAGACTAATTCTCCAAAGAGGAAGGAAGGAAATAAGAAAAAAGTTTGCTTTTTTTCTTGGGTTGATTGTTGATAGGAAATATTAGGGTAATTATTTGATTAAATACACCATAACTACTTTCCCACACACATTGGGTTGTGCATTATTGCATGTTTACAGGCACATAGTAATTACACTAATAAACCCACAGGAACCATTACATTAATGGTAGTAATTAATCTAGTACATTTAACTGCACTATTTAATGACAACATAATTATTTATTATTCTCTAAGAAGTCTTATAAACATATATAAACTCAATAATTTTTTTGAAAGGCAGTAAAAACTCAAAGTATAATAATGAGTATTGCTTTCAAGAAAATCATAAGATGGTACCAGAAGAGGCACAAACACACACAAATATAAAAAATAAAGAGACATGGAAAGCCTACTACCAAGACCAACTGAAATGGGTTTTGATTCGAATTTGGCTGCAACATCGAAAAGATGAAAGCAAACAATGAAGCTCTACATGAATGCAATGATGAGATCGAAGACAGAGGAAGAAAAATATTCCCCGTTCTTGTTCCTGATTGGTGACAGAAGACGTGACAACACATGGAACTGGGATAAGAAAACAGACAACCAAGGTGAAGAAACTGATGAGGATGACACCACAATTGACGAGCTGTTCAGAAGATTTGAAGAGTATTGTATACCAAGAAAGAACCTTATACTAGAACGAAAACATTTCTTCCAAAGACAACAAGCAACAGATGAAACAAGAAAACATAAAAGAGGGACTAATTCTATACAAAATTGTGGATGGCATAAAATCAGAAAGGGTACGTGAAAATCTTATTTGAAAAGGTGCAGATATCACTCTAGATAAAGCAATCAACGTATGCAAATCAGAGAAGTCACTAAATCTCAGATGAAACTAATTGGAAAAGATAAAGAAATTGCTGGAATATCACACAGACAAAGAGGAAGACCAAGTGCTCAACAACCAAAGTAAGTAAACAGTAACAGTAACAGTAAAACTACAAATAAACAACAAGAAGATAAAAGTGAAGATAGATACAGGAGCTAAAGTGAATGTCATGCCAAGAAGAGTCTTCAACCAACTAACTGAGAACAAGGATTTGGAGAGAACCAAAGTAAAACTTTATGGATATGGCGGTGATAATATTCCTGTACTTGGGACAAGAGACTTTAGCTGTGTTCATAAAACTATCAAGAGAACGACAAAATTCTATGTAGTAGAAACAAACAGCAAAACAGTGCTGAGTCTAAAGATATGTCAAGATCTGAAGACGATTAAACTCCTTCATGAAATACAAGAAAACAACAAGATCAGAATAAAAAAAAAACAAAAATTAAAAGGAAAAACAGGAACTGCTCTCAAAGTAGAAATCCTCAAGATTTAAAATGCTCAATCCATTATCCATGCTCCAAGAAAAATACCAGTGACTTTACATGAAAAAGTAAGAAAAGAACTTGATGCAATGGAGAAGTCAGGCGTCATCATAAAAATGGAAGAACCAACAGAGTGGCTTAACTCACTAGTGGTAGTAGAGAAACCAGATACACAGCTGAGAGTATGTTTGGATCCCAGAGATCTCAATAAAGTACTACAAAGAGAACACTATCAATTACCGACATTTGAGGAGATATCAATGAGAATGTCTGGAGCAAAATTGTTTACAAAGATGGATGCAAATAAATGCAATTGGCAGATACCTCTGGATGAAGAAAGTTCCTACTTGACAACTATGAATACACCAAATAGAAGATACAGATTCAAAAGACTCCCATTTCGGGATACATTTGGCACAAGAAGATTTCTACAAACGAATATACCTAAGTTCTCAGACATCAATGAAACTGAAACATAGATGAAATACTCATATGGAGAATCAATGAAAACAAACATGATGACAGCTTGATCAAATGTTTGGATTGAGTTGAAGAAATTAGACTAACAATGAATATAGACAAATGTGAATTCAAAACAACGAAATTAACATCTTGGACAAGACTCACACAAGCAGGAATTGAGGCAGATCAAGAGAAAATCATAGCAATATGCCAATACCAGTAGAAAAAAAAGCCATTCAAAGACTTTTAGGGATGACAAACTACATTGCTAAATTCCTGCCAAATCTTTAAGAAGTAACATCACCATTGAGACAATTACTAAAGAAGAATGTTCATTGGAATTGGACAGAAATTCATACAGACGTTTTCAACAAGATAAAAAAAATGCATATTTTAGAGAAGTGC
>JAUZNK010085418.1:0-12879 GCA_035046665.1 Euphysa ruthae | reverse complement strand
ATATGTAACAATTGGTAGGAATTTTTAAGAGAGATGAATTTTTATTGAGAGATGAAAACAAAACAGAACTGTTTCTTTTTCTCTCTGAAAAATTTGTGAAATTGTTTTGTGACAAAAACTGTCATCAGTAACCAAATTTTTTGAATAAAACAAATGAGGACCTGGCTATTAAACATCCAAAACTGTAACCACCTAGAAGCTGATAGTCTAATTTTCATCAATCTACTTGGCTCATTCAAGAAAGGCTTACGAAAAGCTACAATACACACAGTTGATACAGATGTTGTTGTCCAGGCATTAAAATCTATGGTATATATGGATTTTGATGAGCTATGGATACATTTTGGTGTTAGGAAAGGAACAAGGTACATTCCTTTTTACGAAATCAGTGCCACACTAGAAGCCTCAAAATGCAAGGTTTTTCACTATTTCATGCTCTTACAGGAAGTGACCAAACTTCTGGGTTTTCTGGTAGAAGCAAGAAGACAGCATAGGCTGTTTGGTACACAATGCCTAAGCTAATTGATGGGTTACTGATTATAAAGGATTGTCCTTCTAAAGAAGCAGTAGAATCTTTATTAATGGTAATAGAAAGATTTGTTTCAATATATGAACGAGGAAGTTCTTCAGTTTCATTAGCGATGCTCGCACAGAACTGTTTACCAAGAAAGGTAGACCAATAGAATATATTCCTCCAACCGCTGATGCATTGATGCGTTTTTCAAGGCACGTTTGTCAGGGGCAAACTGTTCTAAACACTACCCTCACCTTTTGGCTAACAAAAAATCAATAATATTTGTGGACCATTATGGACATTAAATCCCATAGCGTTAAAAGTGTGCAAGAATTAATTAAGTGTCGATGCAATCCAGAAAATGGCTGTACAAAGAAATTAAAGTGCGTTGAGTCGAATTTACCTTGTACCAGCATATGTAAATGTGGTGGTAATAAACTATATATATATATTAACATTTTTTTCTTCTTTAGACTAAAGTTATGAAGTGTATAGTAAAACCTCATTGACTCTTAAATTTTAATATGGTTGTTATACTAAAAGAGGTAAACAATGACATTTAAGTGAACTTAGCCCTCGCAATATTTTTAATAATACTTAGTTTTTGGAGAAATAAACACAAACAAATTTTAAATCATTTTGCAATTATTCCAATACTTTTTTAGTTATTTTGTTAATTTTCAGACTGAGTCATAATTTTTTAAAAACTGAAGGAAAATGAAGTAACTTATTACGAAAAGTTTTTTCTAAGTATCAAGTTTGGTAATGGTGTAAGAATTTTTTATTATATTACAGACCAGGTTATGAGTTTTTGTTCAGGTCTGTAAAATATATAAAAACCTTTATTTTTGATTGACGCAGTTTTTATCCGATATAATAGCAATAAAATTGCTTTTAGCTTCTCTAATGCAGTTTATCAATTCAAAATTCGTTTCAAATAAAAAGTTGGAATTGGGTTCACTGTAATTATTCTTAACAAAAACTTTGGGCCTCGAAATTGCCCAACAAGAAAAAAGAAAGATGGCTAATTTATCAGGTTTATGACTTTACCAAACACTGCACCTCCATGATATCATAACGTAGGCTTCACAAAAACTTCATCGATTAGCATAATAAAAATTTTTTGATTTTTTTTTTGATATATGTTTTTAAACTACAATATCAACTTTAGATGTTAAACGTGTCAATATATTTATGCTTGGTAGTTCTTAATCTTCTCTTAAACAAGTGTAAGATGTTTGAGACGTTGCAAAATACCCAAAGGCACAAATGACAGACTCCAAACTATATTTCTTCTCACCAACAAAAACTGGAGACATAGAGGAAATTTGCTCCAAAAAAAATTTTTTTTTTTTTTACTATCTTCCTCAAATGAATTTAAAAAGGAAAGAACCTCTTCAATTAATGACAATAGGTTCAAATGATGTATACGGTTAGCCGATAATGCAGAAATTTCATATGGGATTCCAAAATGAAATGCATCATAAGAAAAGCCTTTGTACATATGTAAGGAGATAGTTGGAATGCTCAATGGTCTTTAAGATGTTTTGACTGAACTATGATAGAATCTTTAACAATTTTGGCCATTTTTTTTTTTATCTCCCCTATACTGTAATAGTGTGAACCGAAATCAGAAAAACAAAAATTTTTTCCAAGTTTTTCCTTCAAGTTATGCACTTAGTGGACCTGTAGGAGAGGTCACCTTGAGCAGATCTCAAAAAAAAACGTGCAAATGAAGATTCTTGTTTCATTATCCAGATTTTATCAAGAACAACAATTTTTGAGAAAATCTGAGACAGGCCATTTATTTCTTGAGATCTAACTTTATGCACAAAAAAAAAAAATTAACGAGTAGATTAAGAGAAAAACTAAAAAATATAAATTTGATCTATTATTTGGCTCATTTACCCCAAAATCGAAAAAAACGAGAATTTCAAAAATTTGGGTCTCTCAACTCATGTCTCATGTCATTAACTCCATGCAAAAAAAATAGCAATGGACAGTTTTGAGATGCAATACCGACATACGAAAAAAGTTGAAGGTTCTAAGTTACAAAAAAATTTAAGGTTCAATGATAGTAATTCCTTAATGAAATTTGAACTTTTCAATTCAGACATATTATTTTTATTATTATTAAAAATATTAGAAAATTAAAAAGGAGCAATGAATTTATAATTTATTGTAAGCGAAGTTTTGGATACAGTTTGTCTATCAGTTGGTATTAGGGAAACTACACTAAACCCAGATAAATAAATTTAAATACAAATTTACCTTTAAGCAATGAAGTAAATTCTGATCTCGAATTCCAGAAAAATCTATAGTTTCACCTTTTATGATGGCAAAAATTTTGAATTCATTTTTTTTATCTTGGTAGGGAGTCTTCTTAAATATCATAAGGTAAAGAATACACCCCAGACTCCAAACATCTGACAAGCGTGAAATCTAAAAAATAATAATTTATAAAGATAAAACAATCATTTAAAACACCTATAAATTTAAATCTAAACAATATAGATTCTTAAACAACAATATTAATACATTAGAACCAAAAAATGTTTTTTAGTTAAATCAAAAAATGACCATCAGTCATGTTAAACGTCATTAACACCAAACAGTATTACACATAAGACACAACCCCCAACATGCTATCAGAGTGTGATATCTGAGAAAAATAATAAATGGCATAAAATTTGAGGATATACTACAGAGCAAATTTAAAATACAAAAAGTCCATGTTATTAAAGAATAGCGAAATATCTTCTCAAGGTCTTCAAAATATAAATAAAATACAGCAGGAAATAAATGCTACGCAACAATTGGCTTTACCATGGTAAGAATGCCTATTAAACATTTTATGTCCTCAACAAATGTTGGTTTGGAGACTTAAAATAACAAAGGTTCAAAACTAATTATATCCCCAAAAAATAATGTTAAATCTAAAACGATTTGTCCTGAACTCTAAGGAAATTCACTGTGTCCTAGGTTTAAAATATTTACCTTTTTTTTATCTTGGCGTCATGCCCAGTAAACAGTAAATTCTCAGTGAGAACTATTTTTTATCCTAATACAAGATTCAACAGAATTATAATAACATTTATTGCAAAAATAGATTTTTTTTACGTCTACAATTTTTATTTTTGAATTGATTTGATAATATTTGACACAACTTGCATATATGTAGGTACATACAGATTTAATAAATAATGTGCATGGAATCACGTACATCTAGAAAACGATATTGTGTGTGACTGTGACTACAAAGTCACTACAAGCCTGGATTTCCAAAAATTTATAAAATTGAAAATGCCTTATATAGTCTTTTAATTTCATGCAGTAAGAAATAAAATATCATGAATCTATAACACAGAAAGTTGAGACTGCCCCTGTTAAGGCCTGGGCACACCATTGCTACAAAGAGGGATGCTACAAAGCTGGTGCTTTTCAGGCTACATGCTACAAATTTTGATGTTGGATGCTACATGCTACATTAATGACCATGTTCATTATTGTAGCATGTAGCATGCTACATTTTTTTCTTGTACCATTTCTTTGGTCGTCTATTTTGTTTTTTATTTTTTGTTTTTCTAACCTTCATATGCCATGCGCATTAAATTTTTAATATTTTTGGAAGAGCTGCATATAATCATCTGACTTTAAACTATGCTACATGCTGCAATTTAGCAATAGTTTTCCTCAGCCTTTACACCACACCGATTATGCAAAAAAATCTGTGCAAAAACTTCTTTTTTCTTGCACACATAAATTTTCCATTTTTTTGCCCGGTCAATCCCTTGAATGAACCAGTAATAGAAATTACCACAATAAAATATAACACAAAATAACGAAATAAATAAAGGCAATAAGTAACATTATAGGATAGATATTATAAGACTAAATATTTGTCAAAAAAGGTTCAATTCCAATTATACAATACTCATAGTGAGCGACTCAACAGTGACACGATATAAAGAGTAGAGCCATAACTTTTTTTAACTGGATTTTTTGATCAATTTAGAATCTATCACAACTTTACATGATTGAAGAAATGATTATACATGAATCAACACGAAACATAATGTACTTATAATTTCCCTTACACATGATGTCAATAATGTCTTGCTTTTATTTAAAATTTGTTATCAAGCATAATTTAATGAAAATGGTAGTTAATTCGCACTCATGTGTATGGTGTCAATATTGACACGAGATGATAAAAATAGCTTAACCCCGAGTGAAATCTTAACCACTTGGATCAAACACGTGTGTATCTGACACCCAAGTTTCGAAATCAATATTGAGCATTCAGAAATAAAATACTATTCGTTAATAGATTTGTTTTCTGATAAAAGAATGACTTTAAATTGCAATGTAAAATTGTTCTTAACTTTAAGGTAATTTATAACTCAATTTGTTTGATAAATTAATCTTATATTAATAGCGAATAGACGCATATTTCAATTTTCAATAATTTTGCATAGCCATGAGTAATCATTTTGTTATTCAAGATTAGTCATCAAAAAACCTTAATTTATTTTCATATAATAGCTTCAAGTATAATGATGAATTTAATATTTCTGACTTTGAAGAGAAAACACCATGGTAGTAGAATGTGATAAATACGAGAAAGAATTCCATATCAAAAGTAATTTGAATTGACATGTGTACACCCAACATTATAAAGAAAGTTCTATAGAGAGAAGTGAAACTGATGAAGAAAAATATGTCCTAATTATTTGGCGTAATACTACAGAAGAAGCTAATAATGGAAACATTTTGGAAACATATTAAAGAAAAATTTTTAGAAAATTTTTAAAAGATTGAAAGACGAAAAAATTAGTAATTACCGCTCTTAGTGGCATCCTTATCCAATGCAAAGTTTAATAAAAAACAATAAAAAGATAAAAGAAAATTTGTTGAATATTGAAAAAAACTTCACCTACAGGCATAAAATTTAGATCCAAACATCAGAAAAAATGATGAACATTTACTGAGAAAGAGTTTCAGACACATGTAAGACGCTGGAGTCCAAAAAAAAAAATGATGCCAAACAAAGTATAAAACCAATGAAGTTTATTGCTAAGGCAAATAAGTTAGGAAAAGACTTTTCGGCCTAAAATGTGATTGATGAAATATAAATCAGGAATTTTAAAAAAATATATCAACTAAGATATCCTCAAATGACTTTAGGTAAGACAACTTAAATCTTTTCAACCTTGTTGTATCCTATGAGTCACATGTATAGGATATAAATAATAAAAAAAACCTTTCCTCACAACTAAGCTATTACTAAGTTATGTAGATCGTATTGCACTGGCAAAAATATTTCTCATGTAACATACCTTTCAAGCCACGATAACATAAATTTTTGATTGAGGTATGATTTAATATAAAAACATCATCAAAATTATTTAGTTTTTAATCCCGGAAAAATGCTTACAAATGTGACTTATATCAAATTTGTTTTTTGATACAAAATGACTAAAGTCTCCCATAATGTTAAAGTGTACTATTTATCTAACATCAAATCAAAATAAAGCTTACCTTACTAACATCAGACAGATGTTCAGGGGACATATAATTCAATGTGCCCATCTGAGCCTCTCGAGTTACACTGGTCTTGTCAGCCTAAAATAAAAAAATTTATCATTGAAAAGCATGAACAATTAAGTCTTTATCATTTCCCAAGGTAATTGTTTAGCACAAATATAAATTAATGATGAGTTTACTCATTACTTGTTTCGAAAGTATGCTTAGCAATGAATATAAACCACTGCCTAATACTGATTTTTGGCACAGGCGCAGTAATTCTCTAAGTAAATTTGTGACCCAAAATTAACATTCATTATAAATGCCTAATTTTATACCTGGGATGAGAGGAGGGGTTTGATTGTGCTGAAGATTAACACACACACACGCAGCCGTAAAATGTAACAAATTTCATTGCTCAGTGGGGTTATATACAATACTTTTATCATTACTTGATTGAGGGTGACAAAACCATGCTAAAGCAAATTTAAATACCTCTTTTTATTTATATTATTTCAAGTAAGATCTTAAAACCATTTATTTAATATTATCAAACAGTAATAAAAAATCTTCAAAAATTCCCAAAAAACGAAATTTTGCTAAAATTTATTGTTTCTGCAGTTCATTACCATTGTCCATTATTATTATTATTATTGTTATTGTCCATTATTAAAAAAGGGTTTGGAATATTTGGCAGGTTAAATATGGGTTAAAAGATGACATCAGCAGTCATAAAGTATTTTTAAAATCTGATACATGCTCTTCGAAAATATATATATATATTTTTTTTAATCTAAACAAACATACTTGTATGCTGCTAGCAATACCAAAATCAATGAGTTTAAGTCGATCACCAACAAACAGAAAATTTGCGGGTTTTAGATCAGTGTGGATAATTCCAGCTTGGTGGATAACGCACACTGCAGACAGCATTTGTCTCCAAATATCTTTTAATTGGTGTTGCGGAAGTACTTTAGTTTTTTTCAATACTGCAGCTAAATCTCTGTCTCCTTTCTCCATCAAAATCAACAAGCATAAATCATCCTTAGACCTAAAATCAATAAAATATAAAACATTTATTAAGATTTGGTATCATTAAAAATATGTAATTAAAATTTGTATTAAATCTATATTTCAAAAATATGGAATACAATTTGTGAAGTTTTTGTTCTTCAGTTAATTATTATACCAAACAAAAAATATGATAATTTTTATAACTCTAAAGAGACTAATTACTTATGGCCATTACATCCTTTAGAGGGATAAACCCCTAACAAAAATAAACTAAAGAAAAAATAGAGCATGCCAAAGTAAAATATGCTTAGCAGCCACACCTAAATTCCAATTTCTCTTTTTTTTTAAGAGCTAATCTAGACTCTATTCGATAAAGGTATTTCCACAAAATAGAATATTGAAGAAATTTTAAAACATTGTACATTTTTTCACGGTTGCAACGACGGTAGAGATTTGTGTTTAAAATTGACCCCTCTACTACGTTACTACTCCAAGAAATGTCAATGATTATTTTCTAAGGAAAAAGCGCGATCTTTCAGTTATGTAAATGATTAGATTATATCATAAACCATGCCGATCATATATTATTATCAGAGTTTCTGATTTCTGGAGCAGAAAGTCCCAACCCAATCTTTGAAGGATGGAGACTGAAGTTTTACTCCACCACAAAAACGAGATTTAGGAGAAACATCAAAACAAGGAACTTCTAAAGAAAATGACACAACTATTAACCCGTTGATTAAAATGAGAATTAAACATCAAGAAGGTAATTTTGATAAAATATATACAATTTTTTTAAAAGATACACATATATGTTTCTACAAAGCAGCCTGCAACGTTTCTTAGCTACTTTTTCGATTTTCTCAGTTATTTCTAAAATAATTTCAAATATGTGAAGTAAGTTAGTGTGTTCCATTTCAGAAAAACATCTTCTCGTTTATTCTTACTAAAAATTGAAATTAAATAAAAACTGTATGCATATTTCTGTTATAAAAGGAGTTTAATCTCATCCTCAAATGATTATTTAATTATGGTATAGTCTGCCATAATTTCCTTTCAATTGATAAGAAACTTGATGTGATTCTTTTATTTTCTATATGTGAATAAAGATCTTTTCAAATGGTAGACACAAAGTGTATACAAAAATGGTTGCTGCTATGAGCTCAACACCTCATATTGTTTTTCAAATTTCTGTTTTAGAACTTGTCAGCTATGTTTACAAAGTTTGCCCAATAAAGAAGGCTTGGCGGCCGAATACCCATAACTTGATATTCAAACAACAAACTGAGAAATTTCTTGAAGATGTCCTAAAGTTTCCAGCATGACAAGAGTCCAGTAAAGTTGACCGACAATAAAAGAAAAGCCGATTTCAAGAAACTCACTGTACAGGACATCGAAGTTCCAAAAATCCAAAATTGTTGTGTTTAATGACGCAGATTTCCTGTACAAGGAATATGTTGACTCCATTAATGATGATGTTCCAGTCAACGTGCTGAAAGAAACTGGCTATAACAAACAAATTGCCTCTGTTTCATCAATGTAGAGGAGTGTTAAAAAAACAACTTTGTAAAACAAAAAGAAAATAAAGTGCATTTTAATGACTCATCAGATCTGATAACATTGACTCTTTGGGGGTGATATTATTGATTTGATCATAGAGAATGCAAATTACATTATTGGAAATCTACTTCTCAGACAATGGGCGTACAAGGGAAAAAATAAATGCTGCTTAGAGCCGTATCAACAACTGTATTTAAATCTACAAGCCACAATGTTGTTCAAAAGCAACCACCTGCTGTATAAGAAAATGCTGTTTCAAGTTAATAGTCTGACCATGGCGCCTGTTATCCTCTGATGGAAGTGTGACAAGACTGTTAATCCAGTAACAAATACCGATTACTACAAATGTAGCCGTGGAGGGAATTGTTATTACTCATCCATTGTTGCCAATAAAAGTTGTAGGGTTCTCTTGGTTTGGAAGTTGTGGTGTATAAAAATCAATTAAAGGAATACACACACAATATTGATCTTGATGTGCTCTTCAAATCGTTTTTGAAAAATAAAGAAAGCTTTGTCTTTGTAAGCAATTTATAAAATATGCTCTATTTTTATTATTTATCTTTGAGCTTTTTTTTTTAATTTTTTTTTTTTTTTTTTTTTTATTTAAATAAGGCACTTTCCCTGTGATAAATGGCTTAAGTCAATTTTACTTCCAATATAAATAAAATTGATTTAAGATTGCATTTGAGCAATTTTATATACCTTCATTACAATTTTATTTTTTTGTCTGAAACTTTTGTTACAATTTTCTATATTGTTCCATAGCTCCCTCCATGATACACAAAGTTTAAGTATGTATGGTTATTCAAAAAAGATAACAAATAAGACTTAAATTTGCATAAAAAAATTTACAACCTTCATTACAGTATTATTTTTTTTGTCCTAAAAATTTTTGATATATTTTTATATTTTGATCCGTGGTTGATATGATAAACAAAGCTTGAGTTTATATAGTTTGTAGATTCTTGGAGCCTTACTGGTTTTTACTAACTACGCAAAACCCTTATCGTTATTTTTGCTAGGATGTGTTTAAATATGTTTATCAATTTTAGCACAGTATTCTGTTCAGATTATTTATTTATAGACTTTTATCGAAACACATTTTGATAACTTATTTTCATGTCATTTTTTATTTTGTTTATTTTCATAGCATATTTTCAATCATTTTGTTTTATTTAATAGAATCTAAAACAGGCATTTCATTTTGTTGAAAATATTGGTTTAGTTGTAAAAAAACAATTTGTACTTATTTGAAGTAATTTTCTTCTTGCTTGGCATGCTGTAGACTATATAATATTAAAAAACAACAACAGTGGAGAGTAGATATGAGATTGGAATGCGTCAAAGCAAAGTTTGCTTCAAAGGAATAATATTTTACTTAATTCTGTTGTCCCTGACCTCCAGTATTACGCTCGCTTATTCATTGAGGTCTTGAAGCTTCTATATATAGGCTAGCATGCTAAATCTGTTAAAGATGTGAGCAAAGAAATATGATAATTTACAAACCCAACAACTTTCTAGGAAACCTGTCTCCCTTTTCAGCGTTAGCAGTAATATTGTGAGAAATGATGAATTGACAAAATGTCTCAATTTTTTATGAGTATCTTTAGCTTAGAGAAAACAAATCATACTCTAAAAACTCTAAAAATAAAACAGAGGTTTATATAAGTTTAGTAGTGCAGTTTCATAAAAAAAAAAAAAAAACGTATAACATGCAAAAGTTATCCACCTAAGAATATCCTGACAGAAATTTGTTGAAACTGCTTGTATTCTGCATGTTTTCTATATAGCAGGAGATTGATTTGGTAACAATCTCTCATGCTATATGCCAGCTAATTCCAAAGTAATACACACATAAAAATTACAGAAAACGGTTTATGACAATTGTGATCAAGCATAATTTTACAACATTAATATCTTTAAAACTTCCAACATACCAATCAATTAGTTCAATTATATGATCATTGTGCTTCATTTTTTCCAGCCATTTGATTTCATCAAAATAGCACTTCATCATAAAATTGTCCACGTCTTCAAATTTAACTCTTTTCAAGGCATATATTTTACCATCTTGATCAGTAACCTGGAAAACCTGGAAAATATTAAAAAGAAAACCTAGATTAAAGTTTATAATTAATATGTAAATTAAATTTTAAAGAAAATATCAACATATAGCAGATACCAGAGTACTAGCCAGGATCTTTATGCCACATAATGGTATTTTTGAAAATCGCAGATGTTCAAATAAACAGCTGGGAGTGTGGGGACAAGATGTAACTTCCCCAATGGGGATGCGAAGTAAAGCCCCACAAAATTTTTGCCATTTGGCCTTTAATAATGCTTTATAATGGCCCAAACGAAAAAATAAAAATATTGGATATTTTATCGACTATTTCCAAATAAAAGTAAGTAAAAATAAATGAATTCTATAAATAAACATATCATTGTCTTTTAAATATTTACTGTTTTTATAATTAATCTTATTATCTTCTCATTTTCAGTATTGCATTTTGGTTATGAGTATAAAAAATCAAGGAACATCTTTGTTCCACACGGCTCATTGTTTCTACAATATAACACCCTTCTTCATAACTCACTTGATGATTCCATTGTTATGGTAATTCTCAACCAACAACCAAGTTTTTCACTTAATGTTTAGCTGTTATGGTAACTTGCACCCAAATTTAACCACAAATCTTTCGTAAAAATGATAGTGAGAGATTATACTGATACTTCAAATTGTGATAGAAGCATGAAACTTGGTCAAAATGTCCTTTATGACAAATTGGGAAATTTGAGGGAGACACTTCTGAAAGTCACTTGGATGCTCTGACATCAGCATTTTTTCAGACAAAATTTATTTTCTCTAAACTTATATATACCATTGGAAAGGAAATTTTATACTGAGTAACCTTTACTAAAGGATCATATATTGAAAATGTGTTGTTCACAATTTTGGGCATAAACAATATAAAATGGAACAGGATTTTTAATGAAATAAAAAATCACAGACACCACAAACTATAATATTACAAAAGATCATAAGAACATAAGATAAAGGAAACATCTTTAAACTCTATGGATATAGTTCGCAGACCTTAAAAATATAGACTATAATTCTGTAAAAAACATTTTTTTTTTACTATGTTTTGGCTGAATCAATCTCTCTATTTTTTTGTGTGTGATGTATAATGGGACCACCATGGAAATATTGTTGTGACAGAGAATTTTTGTGCCTATCATTACCAACATAATTGTTTTGAGACGAAAAACAACGTAGTGGGCCCAAAAGCTAAAAGACCAAAGGTATATCTCTGGATACCCTAATACTTTGATTAAATGCATATAAAACCCAATTCTCGTTCTCGCTTACCGGTTATGGTGGCATTGATCAGATTATCGGGACTTTTCTTACAAAAATTAAAAATGCAAAAATTAATAATTCTATCAAAATGTTACAAGTATTTTGTGGACTTCAAATACAAATACAAATTTACTGCAACTAAATTTACTGTAATCTTTGCTTATCTTGAATTAAGGAATGCCAAAAAATAACTTTGTTTTTATTAGCTGACCAAATTGACAAACACATATGGTGACCAGGGGCAAATCTAGACGTAGTCAACATGGTCAGTTGACCATGTATAAAAAATAGTAGATAAAACATATGAATATATATTTTGAAAGTTTTGCTGGAAATTAATAGATACAGTCTTAATTGTCCCAGGTGTAAATAAACAATATAGATACATTTTATTAAATATAAATTAACCAGATTTGAATGGTTAAACATATCTTAAGAAATGTAAAAGAATACAGTCTAGTGATTTTTTTGTATCTAGGAGTCATTCGGCCTAATTCTGATTGGAAAAAACGTGAAATACTGCTTTCGGATTGCGTAAAAAATTTCTGAATAACATACCATTTGTTATAAACTCAGGATAAAATCATAGTCTTTTTGAAAATGAATCTAAGCTACAGCAAGTGTTCCGTTTTGAAAAATTCTAAAGAGAAAAATTTATTATCTGAAAGTCATTCAAGATAGGCTTGTACAGATTGATTTTTATAGCGCATTTTATTCAGTAGCTTTATTGTATTACCAACTTTTACTACTTTCTGGTCAATATTTTTGCACCGAATTAATGGTCCCTTCCATAAGTTTTCCTTTCCTAGATAAAGGTGTTAATGTCTCTTTGTGTCGTTCCTTGACTATATTCATAAGCATTGCCCAAGGCTCTTCTGCACATGCCCTATATATGCACACA
>JAUZNK010085407.1:0-12880 GCA_035046665.1 Euphysa ruthae | reverse complement strand
ATATATTTAGCACTCCAAGATGTGACATAATAAAGTCATGGAACTATTAAAATGAAATGTTTGATGAACATGCATTTACATATGTTTAGTATTTCATACTATTGTGATAAGATTATCTATGCATTGAGAAAAACATTAAATCTTTTGATCACTAATTACTTAAATAATGGTATTAGCATGAAACAACATGCTTTATATATGAGCTATAAAAAAATGAGAAGAAATATCTTGAGGACATACATCCTTTTACACCCTTTTGTTAATTACGCGTTTTTTTTTTTATGAAGAGAATGTTATTCAAGCTATGATTTTTTCTCATCAACTGTCTTCAATTCATTTCATTTAATTTCAAACTTTTGAAAAATTTTTGATAAAAATAATTAGCTTACTAAGCAATGCTTAAAAATAGTGGTTAACTAATACTGCTCTAGTGTTTTTATGCATTGTATAATAATTTTTTGTAGATTCCATATCAATTTGATCATGCTATTTGATCTTGATCTATTGCTGGATAGATTTTCTATTTAAATTTAGGTTTAATTAAGTTTATTTTATCCTTACAAAAATCTACACCTTGATGTCTTGAATTTTAAAAAAACCTATCATGCTGTAATTTAGCAGACATTCTCTTAATGAAATTAATTGTTCCATAAAGTTTGCCTGAGTGAAATTATACTAGAATGATAAGGTAGACATGTTTGCTTTGTTTAACCATGTGTCCAACATAATGTTAAGAAACAGGATGGAAGTGTTTAAATGAACTTATGCAGCCTATAAAACTGCAATGTTAGTAAAATTAGGAATATTGAAGTGGTTGAATTTTGTAAAAGGACTTGGAGATTGAATTGACCTCAAAAAGAAGTATATAAGTATATAAGTATATATATGCCAATAAGAGAGTAACATTTTTTACTCTTTCATGTAAGCATGGATGCGGTATGTTAAAAAATAATGTTTAAAATTATTTTATCATTCGATAAGACTCTATTGCTGTTTAAGTTTGTGAGTGGGCAATGTGTTATTTTTTATTACAGCTCAAAACTCAAGTGAAAGAGAGTATTGGGTCAAAGGGCTGATATATTTAAAATGGAGAAATCAGTTTGTTCCACCACCTGCTTTGGCGCATAGGTAAGAATATCTATTATAATATTTTCTAATATAAGGGTTTTTACAAGCAAGTTTTTTTCACACTCAGATTTGATCGTTTTTGGGGAGTGGGTGGAGCTGGCTGAAACAATAAATATTTTTTTTAAAACAAAAGGGAAGCATGGGGAAAAACTCTGGGTAATTTATTCAGTTTAAATCAGTTTAATCAAAGTTTAAAAAAATTTTTTGTGCATTATTTATTACTTTGACTGAAGTTGTTAGGTATGAATTTTTTGTGGGTTACCCCAGAATTTTTGACATAATTAATAGACTACCCTTGGATAGATTTTGGAAAGTTAGCTAACTTGTAAATAATAGGGTGTCCTATTAAATTAACAGTAAAAATTTAAATTTAAAAATAAAAAAACACAGTTTTTTATAAAAAAAAACCTTGATTCTTCATTTGTCATGGAATACTATGAATTGAATGTGTAATAAAGATTTTGAAATTAAGTAATTATAAAAATGTTTAACACTTCAGTAACTTGTTGTTTCTATTCTTTTTAAAATTTTTGAAAGTTTTTGAAATTGAATATTCCTTCTTTTTACTTTCTTAACCTTATTTATTCTTTTTTTAGATGGCTATGTCGTGAATGGTCTGCATTACCAAAAAACAGCCAGCAAAGGTTTATACATCCTTTTCTGCTATCTGTTTTTTGTAAAGCTTCCATTTTATCATCCCTGGCTGCTTATTCTCAGCCCTTTGAAATTTAAATTTTATGGCAGTTATATTCTGTTCAATGCAAAGGTTACTCTCAGGATTGCCATGGCTCATTTTTTGGGTTGAATTTTTTGTCCTAAAAATCAATTTCTGCTAAATTAAGGCCCAAGCTCTAGCTAGGCTCATGTTTAAATTTATATTTAAATTTCCAGGTTCAATAAAGCACTAATTTCATTAATCGATTCAAGCAAAATTAGCGATTTTGATAGGGGTGGTTTAAGAATTTTGTGAGGCACGTTTTATGATAGCAATTGTAAAATATAGCACAAGCTTGTATTAAAAGATTACAAAGAAGTTCAAGTGCAGCTAAAAACATTTGCAAAATAACACAAATAGGTGATCACTGGCTAATTAGTTAGAAAATAATCCATATTTTATACTCCAGATGAAGCAAACAGAGTCCTATAAATTCATCTTTGTTCGTTTAGCATTATCGCATCTCTCGGTAACAGTTTATTCTGTGTGAAAAAAACTTTTTGATTTCACTCCTGATTGTACTGAAGTTTTACTTGGAGACTGTTTTTGTTTGCATTTTTTTTTTTTTTTTTTAAATTAATTTCTAAGAATAACTGATACCTTGTGATATGTTTTAAATTTTAAATAAGGAAAGATGCAAAGGTCTAACCATCCAATATATTTTTAAACTTTCTATTTTACCAATATCTATCTTTTTGCAAAATTTTGTTCAATTATCTCTATTAAAGCTAAGTTTTATGTAAATCCCATTTTGATGTCATAATATTGGACATTAGTGTCTGGATTTTCAAACAAAAAAATTAAGAAAAAAAGAAAAGATATTTGATAATAACCTTGGATTAATTTTTGATTTGTGGATGAAATTTTGATCATCCAGATTTCATGTTGCTAAAAAACATCAATTTTAGAATCTTTATTTTCTATCTTCCTATTTTTATCTCTACTGTTTGTTATTCTTAGGATGACCATGAAAGAGTACAAGCTGTTTTTGCAGAGAGCTAATATAAAACTATCAAATAATAAAGTCAGAGATTCTTACCAGGTTTGTTGTCTGTCTTAGGTGTCTGGTCTTACTCTTGCATGTTTGTGAGAAAAAAGTGTTTTTTGCGAAAACAAAAAAGTGAGAGTAGCAAGCTTTGCAGCTGGAGCTCATGTGGCAAAACACAAAGAATTCCCTAAGTAAGGAAGGTTTTTTTTTTTAAGCGAAATTCAATATAAAATTTGTGCCAAAATTCGTGCCTATTTTTTCATATTTTGCCTTCCCATTTCTTTATTAATGTTTGACCAGTATAGAATAATTAAATCGAGATAAAAAGATATGATATCTTTGTTAGTTACCAAATCAAATGAAAACCAAATCAAAATTAATTTCAATACTATCCACAGAGAATTTTATTTTAAATGTTTAAATGTCTAAATTATAAGCTAAAACACTTGTGACTTCTTTTTCCGTCAAAAAAGTGAGATTTATAACTCACTGATTTATAGCCTGATAACAACATCTTTGGGTGTGACAAAGGGCAATAAATTAAAATTATCTACATTCAATTCATGGGAAAAATAAAATATAAATTATATAAAATATAATACAAAGTTTTTAAATGGAGTTACACAACTTCATATGGTGCAAAATTTGCAGTGGAAATGAAAATCCATACTTGCTCATCCAAGCTGCAAGGTAATCTTTTTATTGGAGGGATGATTATTCAGGAGTCGAGATACGTGATATTTTAATAATTGGTAACAATTTATTGTTAAATATTTTGAATAATATTTAACAATGTTAATCAATTTATTGAAAATTTTGTACATATTATAATGCTCGAGTGTATATCAGACTTAAATCGGAAGTCTAGACAGGAACCAGTTTCATAATTATTGGATTAATAAAATTAAAAAAAGTATTTTGTTGTGATTATTCGGGAGTTTTTTTATAATTTTATTCTTCGATGAGAGTGTTCTATTTGTTCACTTTTTCAAATACTTAGATACTTAAGTATTTTTTTTTTATATATCTTTTCTAAATTAGTTACGTTTTTATTTTACACATTACTTACTCATACTTTTTTATAACAAGCTGTAACAATTGCCAATAGTACAGTTTTTTACGCTGTTAAAAGTTTTTTAGTTTTATAATATTGCCAAAAAAATTATTATAAGTTTCTTATTGGCTGTTTTACGTTTATGAGGCTTCATAGTGTTTTTGTTAAGTCTTTTCAACTCTTATGCTGTCTCGTGCAACTTAATCTATTTCACAGTTTTTAATATTAAATTTGAAGAACGTTGTTTGTCTTTTTGCAATCTTTCCTTGTCTGCAATAAGTTTATATTTGTATGCAATAAACATTTTTAGTTACATTAATAATGACAATAATAGCAACGTTTTAAAAATAAATAATGCTATTAATACATAAAATAAATAATCAGTCTTTGTTAAGAGACCGATGTTTTTATCATGAAACCTTATGAAATAATACATTTGTGGTTTGATTCAATCACTGCCATATATAATGACTTTATTTATACAGATCTTAATCCGTATCTGAGTAAAATCAAATGAGACGGGGGATAACAATATAGCCTTTTTTTTTTCCTTTTTTTTTTTAAGGTAAATTTAAAATACAAATAAAACTACATCTAAATTATTAGTAAAAACTGTTTATGGCCATATAAATAATGCAATTTTTTATAGATATAAATTCAAAAGACTTTAAAATGCATATTTGTTGCTCTCAGATTGAATTCTGTTGCAGTTTTCTTCTATCATCGATTACCATATTTAATTTTTAACTTTAGCTGGCCAACAAGCTTGCCATGCTTTTGCAAACCTTTTTACTATGATTTGTATGATAATGAATTACACCAGCATAGTTTCTTATATGTGTGAAAGAAACTTGTTTAGGTTATTAACTCAGGTTTGGAAATATCTATTGTTATTTTATAATTTAGTAGGGGGGGGGGGGGGGGAATTTATGGGTTTAAACAAGCGTAATTAGGTAGAGTTTGTGTGCTTGTTTTCACTTGATATATTTCACAATATCAATTAGAATTTAAAATGTTTAATAGGAAATGGCTTTGTTTGGAGTGTAAAGATATTGGGCTATAAATTGATATAAATCAAATTTTACCCACAGTGGCTTTATTTAGTTTGAAAAGAATTCTTAAACTTTTTTTTATTGCGGTATGATGAAAACCTTTTTTACTAGACTCTACCTTTAACCATATTTATAAAGTCAATGTGTCTATTCTGATAAGATCTGACCGCTTTTTATTAGTGATGTTGATATATAGTATGGTTCGCTTTTCACTATTATGTGTTTGAAAATTATAATACATTATATTAATTTATAGTTAGAAAATATTTATTCACACCTTCTTTTTTTATTGCGGTATGATGAAAACCTCTTTTACTAGACTCTACCTTTAACCATATTTATAGAGTCAATGTGTCTTTTCTGATAAGATCTGACCGCTTTTGTTTAGTAATTTTGATATTCATTATAGCTCAGTTTTCACTCTTATTTATTTGAAAATTATTATACATCATTACACATTATTATACCTTGTATTAATTTATAAATTAATTAACAAAAATTAGTATTCATACTTGTGAATTATAATTTAAATAAAAATGTAGATCGATCAAAAAATATTGTCTTAGATCAGCGGTTACCTGAAATGTTAAAATATATAAATTTATCATAAAACAACTGGTATGAAACAATGATATTAAACCTTCCTTTCCATCTACTAATAACTAATATTATTCAGATCATATGTAACAAAATTAATTCTGTTATCCTCTAAAGGCAAAACAAAGTTACTCCATTAAAACAATCCAGTGTATTGTAAGACTTTTCCAAACAAGATTTACAATGCTAAATATAAAGACAAAGTGAGTAAACAACAGTGAGTAGATGATCTTTCTAGAAAGGTTGATTTACAAAACTATGAATAAACCATGAAGAAGTAGTATTAACTATAATTTTAGGAAAAGGCTATTTTATAGCATTTTTTTTTTTTGTATTTACAGAATTTTTCTCAGTATTATAATTACTCCTTCATCAGTATATAAAGGTTTACCAAAGCATGGCAAGCCAAAGATAAAAATGGTAATGGTAATTGTTGATAAAAAAAAACTGCAACAGAATTCAACAAACAACAAATTTTCCTACTCTACCGGTGATTAATATGAATAATTCCATGTCAAATCAACCCAGAAAAATAAAGTTTGACACCACACCATCTCAGATTTTGCTAATTTTTTCTGTGTAAGAAAAAGAAAAAGAAACTTGTGGCCAAATTTCAGCATTTGGGGGCTTAAGTTTACTGAGATACATACACTCGGCCCCAGGCCCTTTTCATCCCCTTTTTCTCAGAGCTGTTTTCTTATTGACTAGCGTGTAGCATACAAATCAAGAATCTCAAAAAATATGTTGGGTCCCTTCAACGAGTCTCTTGACAAAAGTTAAGACACCGACAACTGTGATGGGAAGGCAGTACAACGTAAGTGAAACAGACCATGCAAGAATCCAAGATAGCTAGGCAAAATTTGAGCCAGAAAACTGATAAAACTTCTTGTTCAAACATTTTTTGTATCATATTGTAGTAGGAAATCATTTCTTATATAAACATTCAATTTTGCTAGCTTATTAAAGATTGAAAATTTGTGTTAATAACTATTTCGTTTGTCCTTGTGTAGGCATTTTACTCTGTCTAAGTGAATAATTATTCTTAACTTAACACTTTGAAAAACGTTTTTTTTTTTTAAATATCTCTAATTCTTTCAGAAATCAAAATTTATTATATATACAACAACGACAAAAAGTTTCAGAGCAGTTTTATATTCACACTCTAACATATTTGATATTCCCTTGAGGTAGTAATTTTTTTAAAAAGTGATATATTTTTAATTGAAAAAACATTGTGAAGATATGCTTTAAGCTTGTTTTAACCATCATTTTTTGATTCTACGCCTTCAAAAATAGCCAGTTTCCAATTTTCAGATCAATTGGCCATTTGGAACAGATATTATAGCTATTTTGTAATATGAAAACGGCGCTGAGAAAAAGGGCATGAAAAGGGTCTGGGCCAAGTGTCTGTATCTCAGGAGCGCACATTCCTAAATGCTGAAATTTTGGTGTCAAACCAAATTTGATTTGGAAAGTGAAATGAAAAATATTGTTTTTAATTTTAATATATGTTTCAATTTAGAATAATGCAAAGTTTTAATTTAACTTACTTGTTCATAATGCAGTATAAAGACACAAAATTAAATATTAGAGTAAAAGATGTTTAAGAGCATTCAAATGGAATGTTAATGATTCTTTTGTTACGTTTACAAAAAATTCTCTGTCGACAGCCTATTGAATTTAATTTTGATTTGGTTTTGATTTGTTAACTATTGACTTGATTGAATTATTTTCTACTGTTCAAATATTATTAATAAAAAAATGGGGTGGAGAGACAAAATATGAAAAATAGGCACAAATTTCACCTGAACTTTCGACCCAATAATCGGCACGAATTTTCTTCAGAGTCAGTAAAAAAAACCTTCTTTAATATAGAGAGTTTTTCGTAATAATAGCGAATGAGCTCCAGCTGCAAAGCTCGCTACGATTAGCAAAAATAGCCTAAATCAGTTTTCCTATTTTTGACTAATGTTTTTATTCAGCAGTTATTTGTTAGTGAAATTTGTTGAGTAAAAGCTTTTGGCTTTAAATCAAAAGTAATAATTAGATAGAAATTAATTGTACCAAAATTTTAAGCCATTTCCAAATGCAAATGCAACTTGGGCTGAAGAATGAAACAAATAATTTCTTAGTTTCAAAACATAGTGTTTTTAGCCTCTATCTGAAATCGATAATTGTTTGTTTTAAGATAACCACATTTTGCTGTTGTGTGTAGAAATATATTTTGTGTGGGAATGATAACATATTTGGTAAAATTTGAAATCAGGTTTATTAAGTATTTGGCTCTGGTTCACATCTTTGATATAATATAACAGTAAATAGATTTCGACCAATAATTTGTTCTAAAACAGTAATAAGCGTTAAAGAAAATGTTTTATATTCTGTGTTTTATTTTTAGCGAATAGCAAATCAAGGTGGTGGATTTAACGCTGTTGGATTTTGTGATGCCTATGATAACCTTATCTTTCAAAGCTCTGTAAGTCTTCTCAAGCATCAAAATTTCATCAATCCTCTTCTTATTACTTAAATGTATTCTTTTAACAAATAAATTAACTTTTCGCAAAGCCTGCATTGGAAACGACATCATGTTATAATTTTCAGAGCCGAGATTCATTGCCATTATGGGAGGAAAGATACATTACCTCTGATTACATGTCAGCCATTATTATTTTCTAAATAACAGTTGAAATCCTGTGCTATAAGGCAAATGGGTGTAGTCTAAAAGTTAGTTCTTCCAGAAACCGTATGAGACAGTCGCTGATTATTGTGGATGGCTTTCAACATGTTTTCATGTTAGACAAAGTTGCTTTTAGGAAAGAGTTGAAACCATCATTTAAACTGGAAGTAATACTCTTGTTAAAGAAAAAACCTAATTCAGAGAATTCTAACTGGTCTAATTGGTTTATTAGGGCGCAAAGTGAGATAGTAATGTAATTTTACTTACTTTTAAATTGTTTTTAGTTACTTTTTACAATAGGCGATCTAGAAGTTGATTTTTAGACCACACACTACACAATTAAAGTAATCATAAACATATTATATTTTATTTTAGATTTCAGATCGACATGAGGATTACTTTCACCGCTCTGATGAGGGGTAAGCAAATACATTTACAATAAACTTGCAGGTATATTATTAAGAGAAGAGTTTTCCAAATGTTATATTTTTGATCAAAAAATTTTTAAAATCCATATTATAAATGGTCAATAATTTTAGTCTTAAAACCCTTCCCTCCAATTTTACAAAAATTTATTAAAATTCTTAGGCCTGTTGAAAACACATCAGTTTTTAAAAACACCGTAATAACTAAAGTTTTCTAACACAGAAACATTATTCAAGAACTTATGTCCCAAAACTAGATGAAAGTTGTTGGGTTACAAACCACACAGTCTAGATATTATTCTCCTCAGTTAACTTCTCAAACATTATAGCTAAAAAACAAGCTATATTATATCTTGAATTCACTTAACAAAAGAAACACTATGCTTTTGATATCATAACGTTTGAGTAATTAAAGGAAGAGGTTAAGGTTAAGTTGAAACTCACAAAAATAACCTGAACTCTAGGTTATTAAGCTACTTCTGCATAACGTAGCTAGGGCGTTGTTTTATTCTTTCATACATTCCAAACTTGAAAGTAAATTTAATAAATATTGATTTCGTAATAATGCAACTGTGAAACTATTTACATAAATAAAGATATAGAATTAAAATATTAAAATGTTTGAAATATACAAGATAGTTTAAAACCTTTTGTTCACTGCTTGATGAATCAGCAGGGCCAGGGGTAGAATTTATATTTCTGTATACAAATAACCTAATATGCGCTTTGAAGTATTTTATTAGTAATAAACTTTTTGGCTCTATCAGTTACAGTAAAGTTATTGGTAGTATTTTTCATAGAGGAAGTAATTAAATTGGTAGCCATATCCATATCCTGTGAAGATTTTAGAGAAGTATGTCATGCTCTTGTAAATTTGTTATCATTGGAAAGACCTGTTGTGTGGTGTATTTGTATGGAAATTTGGATAGTTGGGCTATTTAGTTTCTCTAACCCTTTGCTACTTATTTAGACAAGTTGACTATTTTGCATATTTCATTTGTTGTCAAAAATTAGTAATATATTTTATCTTTGGAAGTTGTAATATTAGCATTAAACTGCCTATCCTTTGACTGATTATGCTGAAGTCTGATGTTGAATTAAAAACTTTTCTTTTAATGCTACTCGGTATTCAATCTTTAAATTTTTATAAGAATTTGCTTATATTCTCTAAAATATAGGCTAAGAGATAAAATTGCACATCTAAAATTTTCATTAAATAACATTATTTCTTTTTGATTTGTTGACTAAAATTTTGTTACATAAAAACTGGATTCTTGATATGTTTCATTCTTTTTTGAACACAGTGAAAAAGGCTAAAATTCTTCAGAATTTTTTGGATTTTATTAGTTTTTTCATTTTTTGGATAAAATAAAAAAAAATGAAAAAAAAATATTAGGTTTCAATATTTTTCGAAAATTTGTGCTTTTCAAAAATCTGGGTAATTCTTTGCGTACAGTTTTACGTCAATTTTCCATTCTTATATGGGTTTGACGGTATATATAGACAATATAGGATAATGTAGACAAAAAAAAAAAACATTTCAAGGCTTTCCTTGAGTTTTATACTCTATTTCTTATTAATTTGTTGCCTGCAGTTTTGGTTGTATAGGTCAGATGAAGCTGAATTTTACATAAGTTTTCAAGAAGAAAAAAAAATCTTGTTGTTTGGTACTGGTCCAAATATTTTTAATTTTAAAAGAAAAAGTAACAGAAACATTGGTTAGATTATGTTTTTAGATCATATAAGTGCAAATTAACAGAGCATGTCAATTATTCTAATTTATCCCTGCTTTAAAAAACAACCAAGTCTCCATTGATTTTTAAAACAAAAGCCATTCATTTTATTATTTTGTGCAAGTGTAATTTTTTCACAAGTTATATTATGGATATATGTAAAAAATTATGTCTATGTTTGTTAAGAAATAAGATTTTGCTCCAGCCCTATGAATCCAGAGAAAAAAAAGATTGGCATGTCAGTCCTGACCAAAATTGGTCACAGGTCAGCAAGATTTTTCATTTTTCAGTTCTTATGCAAATAGGGAAGATTTGCTTCTACTAAATATTAAAATATATTAAAAAATGAATTTACTTTGTATTTAAAACCTTCACAAGTTTAATATTTTGATACATAACTACCGTCTTTGGGCACCGAAAGAATGAGCGCCCAAATTCACAGAACTTATTTTTAAAATTTGATTTGATTTTTTAGCAACAGAATTATAAGCAAAACTAGAAAAAAAAGCTTTCTCCCATTGTTATTATTACATATTTATCTACATGTTCTATAAACGACTTAAAATGTGGAAAAAAAAAATCTTTAGAATCCACAACTAAGTAATCTTTTTGAGCCATTCTTCTTTTTCTTCTTATACAGTTCTCCATGCTAGCATGGGTTAAATGGTGTTGTTTATGGCACTCTTCCATAACAATCTATCTTGATTAGTAAGTTGTACCATCATATCAGTTTGGCATGATTTTAACGGACCGGATGCCTTTCTTGTCGTCCAACCTGGCCATAAGACATGGTTATCCCCACCTGATGTCAACCCGGAGATTTCGAGACAACAGAATACTAACCTCTTATTTTAATGTCAAGAATTCGGAGAACATAATTCAAAAAAAGAAAAAAATGGAAAATATGTTATGATGGTTTTTTGTTTCAAAATAGCAGATCTTGATAAAAAAAAGAAAGAGAAGGGAACTTAAATTACAAAAAATCAAGTCAGCTTAATAGTTTAATAATAAGGTATTTCATATTTGGGCCCAATACCAAAAAAATGAGAAATCTTCACATGTGGCCAAGTGGGTGTTTCTGGCCTATAACGTTAATGTTAATAATAGCGTTAAATAATTGTGTCAAATAATGATATAATAATGATATCGTCAATAATCATGGATAACATCATTTTGTTTTCATAGCGCTTTAACCTTTTTAAGATTATTTACAGTCCATTTCTTCTCCACTGTGGAAATAATTAAATCATATTTAAAAGAAATGGATTTTAAATTTAAGGATCGGCGATCAATAGAAAAATAATATAACTACAATGCAGATTACAAGATACCAGAGACCTGGGGACAAGAGCCAAACGTCACATAACATTAAAACTATTCTAAAATATATATTTAGCTTTACTAAATTGCATAGCTAAAAACAAAACAGATAGATATGTCTATAAACTTACAGTGTGTACCTCAAGGCTCTGTTCTTTGTCCGTTATTATTTATTTTAAAACATTCAATTGTTCATCATTTTGCTGATGATACTAATTTGTTATGTATAAATAAGTCATTAAGGTTGCTGTGTAAGAAAGTTATTTATGATCTTTGTGGCTTAGTTAATTGGTTAAACGATAATCTCATATCTTTAAACGTTGATAAAACGGAGTTCATTATATTCAAGAATCAAAGGAAATTAGCCACCTTTGATATAAAAATCAAGCTTAATGGTAATCGTATTGGTCTCTCTATTTCTCAATTTTCCAATCTGACTTAAATTACTGCTGTCACATTGCTAAAATACTTTCACTGCAGCGCTGCTCTCTTAGAGTAATAAATTTTCAACCTTTACAATCTGATACTTCTGCTGCATTTTTAGAATTTCCCATTCCTGCCTTTACTTCTCTTGTCAAAATTGCTAATACAATTTTGTTTAACACTCTACAAATATATTACTTACATCAGCTGTTTTAAACTTCTTTATTAAAATTTGTACGTTTCATAACTACTCAACACATCTGGTTATTAATGGCAACTTTATTGTTCCCAACTTTATATAGCGTTATATGATAAATATTCTATTAAGTATCAATGTATTGGTGAATCGAATAAATCATTAAATACTCTTGCTAATATTTGTTCTCAAACATAATTTAAATAATAGAGGTATTAATGTTTCGTTGCTTGTTTTACTATTTGGTTAAAAAATTTCTCAATAATTCGTAATCTTTCGTCTTATAAGGTAGTTTCGGTTTGCTTTGTTAAGGCTAAGCGGTACCGGCAGGTTGAGGTTGGGGTATGGGTTATTTTTCTTGTCGGTTCAATTTATAGTTTTTGCATTTTCAAGTTCTGTAATGTCACTTCCAGGATTTTTTTTGTTGTTGCTTACTAACTGTTGTTGCTCATTCATATACTAAATTAATTCACTCTTTTGTTTAGTCATCACTTTGAGTGACTCTTGCCTTTCAATCACAAATCTAACTTTGACATATTTATATGTAATATGATGTGTATATATATATATAA
>JAUZNK010085396.1:0-12880 GCA_035046665.1 Euphysa ruthae | reverse complement strand
GTCTCATGATGAGATATCTTGTCTTGCGGTAATCGAGAATGAAAATTTCATCTCAGTTGTCAATCTCATCACACATTATATTAAATTATTTCTAATTTGACATAATTATATCAAAAAATACATATATAGGGAGGATATTTAAAAATTTAAAAATACTTTGATTTATCTCTATTATATATAGCCCAGTTAAGAGCTCTTCTCCTCCAATTTTTAAAATGGTATTGGTTTTTAAAATTAGCAAATCTATATAGGAAACTCTTAAGGTAGAATCGTACCGTTGGATACCGGCAAAAAAAAAATTCTTACCTAATATTTTTTAAATACTTTGAATAAATAAACTTAAATTGCTAAGGAGCATTGCAGTAGTATTCATAAGAATACTTTGTTTATTTATAATCAGATACAAAAAAGATATATATATATTTTTTAATTATAACTATTACCATTACAACTAAAAAAACCCTGATGTTATCTTGATTATATGTAAGTATCAAATCTGAGACTTAATTTTACTTTATTTTTTATGAACTGAAAATTGATCATAACATTTACGTTGAAACACAGGGAGGGAACTTTTCGAAATCCCAGTTCAGAGCTGAATTAAGAGTCTATGATTATCATCTAGATCCTAGTCATCAATTGCAACTTCATTTGTAAGTAATATTGCATGAATATCAAATTTATAAAGAAATAATGAAAATATATTAACTTGCTGTCTCTTAGAAGAAGTTATTTTGATAAAATGTTGAATATTAATGTAGAAGATAAAAACAAATTTTATTTTTATAAAGTTTGCTACTTGCTATGTGCTTCTTCTCTTATTATTATTTCTAATAGCATATACTTCCAGATTTTCATGTTTGGCCACAACAGGTGTGCTTTTTACCTATTGGACAGTTTTATTGAAAATTTTCAATAGAATTGTTCAGTACGTAAAAACACCTGTTCACACACACGTATCTCTTTGTTCAATGAAACAACAGGGAACAAACAAAAACATTTTTGTTTTTATTTTTGCTATGAAATATATTTTGTTGAAAAATATTTATGTCGCCTAAAAAAGTTTTTAATTACATGTATAAAAGCACTGAATGAATATTATTTTCTTACATTGTAGCAAGTCATTATTTATCAACACTTTAACAGAGATCATTAGTACCATTCTGTTCATTATTGACACAAATTGCCTAAAAAGTTACGTTATCTTTGAAAGTACATTTAACACAGCTTAAAACTTTGTATTTTGTTACCCTATTACATGTACTTTTAACAGGAAAAAATATTGGTTTGAAAAATTTGTTACCTTTTTCATAAATCCACTTGGCATTGATCAAAAAATATTTATGTGATACTATTAGACGGGTGCATATAAAGTGTTTCTAAGTGTGATATTTGGATTCCTCACCAAAAAATTAATAAACTTACAAGTTTTCAGCTTTTTCTGACCAGTATTTCTATCACTTAATTATTTTTGTATTGCTAAGGGCGTTGCTAAGGACGCGTTCGCAAAAAATTGGGGCAAAACGGGCAAATTTCAATCGCTCATATCTCAGAGAATATTGAGAATTTTATTTATTTAAATTTGCACAGGTGTTTTTGACATCATTCACTACCTATGTGCCAAAAATGAAGAAACTTGAAGGTGTTGGGTTAATTTGACTTGTTGGATTCACATGGAATGACCCCAAAGTATTTTTTTTTAGGAGAACAAATGATATATTGGGGCTGAATATGCTTTCTTAATAGGAATTTAGATTTATTAAATTTAGCTTACATAAATTGCATGACAGCTTTCTACATGAAGTATAAAAGTTTTTTCACTAATAACTTTATTTTGCTAGGAAATATTGAGCTTCATCTGGCAAGCTGAGCTGTATGATTTTTTAGACTATAGTGCTAATATTTTGTATATAATAGAAAACTTCAAGATTAATAAAATAAGCTGTAAAAATATTTTTGAAATGTTTGTTAGTCCATACTAAATCTTAAAATTTCTAAATTTTTGTATGAGGTTCAATACTAGCGAGACAAATGACATGAAATAGCCATATTTCGAAAAAATTCTTATGAACTGGTTTTACGATAAACGATACAAAAATCTGTATTTTTCGACTCATTACTCTTTTTTAATCTTATGCATGAAGTTAGATGTAAAAAATAATAAATAAAAAACCCATTCAAGATTTACATATCCTTGCTAAAATGTTAGTAAACGTGACAAAAACCATCGATTTCCTGGTTTTTCGAGGTTCATTCTTTTTTTTTTCTTATCTACATTTTTAAGTTAAAGGTTGATGAGGCAACTGGAGATAAAAACCAAATTTTTGAGAAATATTTGGACTCTTTTTTTTTATTTTCAATCTTTATATATCTGGCTCTAATTTTTATCGCTGTTTTTCTTTCATTCTGTGTTACCCGTGTCATTTTGTCACTTTTCCCTAAAATTGTTTAAATTTTTTGCTAAATTTTTAATGAAGACTTTACTACGAAAAAACTAATTATTTTAGAGAATTATTTTTCTTTCTTTTTTTACCGAGCCCAAATATGCCAATTTCAGACCCAAAACAATGCTTTTAAAGTTTGATTAATTTTTTTTAAATCTTGAATGAAGTTAAATAAAGACCATTTTTTGACCCATGTAAGTTAAAAAAAATTCTACCAAAACTTTGTTGCTCAGTATCCTTAACATAGTAAAATCTAGTCCATAAAATCATTAATTCTTCATAAGAAATTATACTGATTCTGCTGAAGCTCTGCATAATTTTATGAAATAGTTTTTTTTTCTGATTATTTTTGCATGTGTGAAGCATTTTTAAACCTTTTCAAACTATTTTCAAACATGCCAAACTTGATTTAAAATTTAATTTTTTTGAAATTTCTCAAGAAAGGACGCTTCTGGTGTTTCAAAATAACGTTTGATATATGAAATTTTATTTCTGTACATTTCGGTATGACAGGTTTTTTTTAAAAAAACCTTGGACGTAAGCCCTGGGGCTCTAATCATAAACGTTTTAATCATTTATGTTTACCTTTCTCCTTTAACTTCCAATCTTTTTACCTATCCAGGAGTCAATAATTATCAGTTAACGCTTAGCAGTTAGTGTATTTTGTACTTATTACAAATTTTGGTTAGCTTTTTGTTACTATTAATTTAGGCAGTATAAATTCAACTTTATTTAATGGTTTACCACTATTGTGTAACATAGAAAAGCCAGGTTTGTTTGATTTCAATTCTGCATAATTTCATGTTATTTTTTTTTAATTTAATTAAATTGTAAGCGTAAATGGGCTTGCTGTTATATTTGGAAAAAAATTCCAGAATATCTGTCTAATGTGGAGTTTTCTGCTATTGGTTGGTAATTCTTATTTTTTTACCTTATTGCTTAAATCTTGCTTTATCTTAGTTGAGATTTTTGGGTGTTTGAAAATAAAAATGAATTTTATTAATTATCGATGGTCAGTTGACTTACATATCAACTTACATGTAGGACAACTTCTGTTAATGTTAAAAACTAACTTCCTAAAACATTATATCCTGATCAATATCCAGATCAAAAAGCTGCTATTTGAATTCAAAGTGATGCCTTTGAAGATCCATGAAAAAGTGAATTTAAGTCATAATAAAAACACTATTGTTACTATTTACTACTTAGAAATAAAACATCTTGAAAAAATCAAAGTATTGCAGAATAAAGTGGATAACTATAGTTAAATTTGTGAGCCATTATACTTTCAATAGCTAGCATTTAAATGCTATAAGCGGATTGAGATGTTTATCATAACAGTTTTGCAGAACCAAACATTCAATCACTCAGCACTTCTTTATTTTATAAGATTTATTTTATAGTAATATATAAACTACTGATTTAATAAAAAATAGTTTTAATGAATTTATGACATACCATATTGTACTGCTGTCACGACAGCTTTTTTCTATTTGCTTAGAAATTATGGCTTATTTTCATAATTTCCAATTGCATTTAAAACACAGATTTTCTAGAGGGTTTAGTTGATTTGATCCTCAAATCATAATGGTTGTGTAATGCTCTAATCCGTAAAATTTTAAATCTATCTAGCTCTAAAAATTTAAATGGACCGATAAAAATAATGTGTGGATGGAAAAAATGACTTATGGAACATAACAGCCTCACAAGCATTGCATGCGCACGACCAATTATTTATGCGGAAGGTTTGTTTGTTTCTTGCTTTTTGGATGACGGTAGATTCATACCCGAAGAAGGGCTGAACCAGAATGACTTGTGGAGCGTACTCAATGGTGACTTCTTGAAAGGCGGTTCTGATTTAGTGGAGGATTTCACTGTAAGTATATATTCTTAACACACTGTAATATTTAATTCCTGATTTTTATATCCCTGGCTTTCTGAAAGTTCATATAAATCAAAATTATTCCAATTCTACACAAATTGTTATACTTGATTGAGCTTAGTATAAATTGTTGCTGAGATTTCACTTTTTAAATAACGGATAAAAGATCTGTATGAAACTGCTAAGAGGACCAATGTCATTAAATGCCAAAAAATGTTCTTTGCCGCTCAAATCATTTATTACATTTTGTTTAAAGATCATAAGTTATATATCTGTACTAGTCTATCTATTTTATTTTTTTTTTAATTTCCATTTCTGGCTTTTAAACAAATCTTTCAAAAATATCAAAAGTTTAAATCAACGTTTCGTTTCAAAACCATTACTATATTTTCCCCTACTCTTCTGCTGTACAATAATATGATATAATATGGTAATTTTCTGGAAGAATTATATGACAAAGTTCAGTATGTCTAAAAGATGGTGAATATTACCACTTCTTTATTATTTTTTTACTTTCTCAAGGACCACAAGGCTTTCTGATGCTCATTCTTTAATTATACAGATCCCTAAATTTCACAAGAGTTTTAATTTATCAAGCTTCTTCCCACGTTTCTGCTCGCTTATGGAATTCTCTGCCTCGTGTTTTTGGATTATGATCTCCAGTATTTATGTCTAACATCAGTCTGTGTAAGATCTGCTTTAGCTTCAACTCTTTTTTTAGCTTGGTTGGGGACCAGGGGTTATTGTTTTTGTGGTTTCAATTTATAGTTTTTGCACTTTCAAATTCTGTAATTTTGTATCCAGGATCTTTTGTTGTTGCTCACTAAGTATATAAACATGGTTCGACATGCATTGGCAGAGGAGAGTAGGGCATATAATGGAAGTGTGGAGGAGTGAAAATGGAATTTGAAAAGTCCCCCTCCCACCAAAATATTTAAACTCCCCCTTCCCCCACCTCATTACGCAGAATGGTAAACCCTCTAAATACTTCAAGTTAATTCCAATAGGTGTTACTCATTTTTCAGTCATCGCTAAGCGACTCCAAGTGACTCCGGCCTTTCAATCACATATCAAAGTTTGACATAATATATATATATATATATGTTTTTTTTTGTAATATGATGTGTATATATATATATATATTACTTCATGTTTATTTATAAATGATGTATAGTTAATTTTGTGATTATCACTAGTAAATAAATCATTACTTACTTACTCACTCACTCAATTACTCACTCATTCATTTGCTACCCAGTAATGGCTTTTAGCCTTGTAAAAAGCCACCCATTTAAATTTTAAAAATAAAGAGTGTTAACTGGTTGACATCAGTATCTGGATTTCGAAAGGCATTACCTCAACTTCCTTCATATTCAAGGTGTGCAATGGAAACAAAGATAAAACGTTGCGGGAGGCAGGTAAGTAATTTGGTGATCCTGGTTGTACTTTACTTTTCAATTAAAAAAGTGTGTGTTTCAAGATTTAAGTTGTTAAAAAAAAACATGCTATTTTTCAATACTGGAATTATTTTCTTTACTGAAAAAACTGAAACAATGAACCGGAACATGATTCAAACAATACAGACTTTGTTTATCAAACTCAGATGTTAGAATACACAGTTTTAAGTTTGCCAACAAGATTTTCTAGCTGAAGAATATTTGCTTTGTTGGAACAACTGCTATTCCCAGTACTATGAGTATTTTTGTTTTTTAAATTGACGTTTTCTACTCTAACTGATGTTAGTACTTAACAGGTTAACAGCTTCATTGGCATAAGTGACATCCTAGAATGATTTCCTAACTCTGATGGGTTTAGAGTTATGCCCGAGGGAAGTTCTGTTTTTGCAGAAAATAAATATTTATTTACATCTAAATATAATTAATTTAATCCAAAGTTTGTGCCAACTCTGGTTCATATGTCCAAACGTTCCTAATTCTTTTTGTCTGTTTTACAATACAGGTGTTGGTGCTTTGTAGAAGCATTCAGAAGGTCTGACCCATTTGAATATTTTGAAGTTTTACAGAATGAAATGAAACATTTTTGTTCATCAAAATGGTGCTACTATACCTGAATTTGTAAGTTGCTCCATATTTTCTTTTTCGTTTTATCTTACTTTTTTCTGTGAAATAATTATATTATTTTGCCCCCGTACAGACTGTTTGCTAAAAATATGCTCATACTTGATCTGCTATAAGATATTTGTATTACGGTAGGCCATGGCTTGTATAAATATAATTTAAAAGATATTTGACCCGATGAAATCTTCAGGTAGACAGATAAATAAAGCTATTTTTTTGTATACATGCTGCAACGCAGCAGCTAAAATGCAATAAGAAAATTTTTCCTGATAATTTGGTTATAAAATTATGAGCATTTTTCGCAATTTGAAAATTTTGCTTCTCTTTTGTTTATAGGACTCTAGAAATGATGTGCCATGTTCATCTAACACATTATTTGTTGAGCCGTTGTCATCATTTTTCGATCAACGTTTATTTAAAGAGGCACACATTGTTTGGGCATTGAAATGGTTACAGTGATAACTCTGCTGAAGACTTTGGAAATGTTTTGAGACGTATTTGTCCAAATGATAAAATAGCTGAAAATTTTCAAATGGGATAGAAAAAACTGATGTATGTTCACAACATGGATTATTTCCATATTTTAAACAATTAGTTAAAGATCTGGATCTGAACTCTCGATTCATTGCAGCTTTATTTGATGAAAGTCTAAACAAAACTTCACAATATAGTGAAATGGGATCCCCTTGTAAGATGTTGGAATGTTAATGAAAAGGTTATTGTACGATATTGGAACTCTATATTTTTGGGTTATACGTGCTCTGACGATCTAATTAAGGCATTCACTGATGGATTAAATCTACTTGATTTGACAAAACTAGTTCATCTGACTGTTCAAATCCAACGTGAAATTTTTGAGTGAAATTCTGGTTGGAATCTGCACAAAATCTTAAAAGGGGCCTTCACTCTGCTACATGAATATAGCTGCTCGTAATGATGACTGCACTTTGATATGATCTTTCGAATACCCTCTTAAGTTTTGTGGGACCAGGTGGATTGAAGACAGAATGGTGGCTGAAAAGTTGATAAAAGTATGTATGGCCCAACATGATCAAGGTATTGGAATTCCGGAACAACCTGTGCAAGTCAAAACAACCTAGCTCGAAAAGCTACTAGAACACAAAGGTATGTATTGAAGACCCACTGACTGTGACAAAGCTTTATTTCTTTTTGTTGCTGGTTTGTTACAAGTATTTCTCAAAGTCTTTCAAGGGGTGGGCAAATGGTTCCTTTCCTGATACAACAACGTCAGATCTATTTATATTTCATTGCTTGAATTAATTGCCAAAGCAAAAGTACTCGAGAATATTGAGTCCTATGACTTGTTACAAGTGGTAAACAATGATTATATGCTTCAAACAAAAAGAATACATGTTGGATTTGCTGCAAAAATTGAGATGAAAAGACAAACAAAACATGTTATTATTATGATTTGTGAAATATGGTACTTGTTGTTTGGAACATTTGTTTTCACCTCTAATAAAACCTTATTCTTCTATTGGTAAGGCCGTGTTAGGATTTCGATTTAAGCAAAATTTTTAAATGAAGTTGTAATGCAAATAAGAGCCATTTTTGAGAGAACAAAAATTGATTTCTATTTGAACCATTATATCATCAGTGATACACTAGTGCCCTGATATCCATTACAGGGAGGAATTCATCGGTTTAAAAAGTAATGAATGCAGATTAGATGTTTTTTTCTTTTAAAAACTAGTGATTGAAGATGAATATCCCTCTCTTGCAATTATATTCAAAATTTTATTCTGGTTGAGTCATGGGTAAGCCAGTTTTAAAAAGGCTTCAATGAAAATAATATTTTTTTTAATATAACATGGGAAAGAACACTATCATTGCTAGAAGATTCATCAAAAATTATCTTCGTGCTAATGCAATCGAGCCTTACACCATCCAGATAAAAATGAGCTTCTGAAATCTGTCAAGTGTGCCAGACTAAGAAATGAAATCCGTCTAGATAAGGAGAAGATGTTTGCTAAAGAAATAAAGGAGAATAAAAAGCTGTGAACAATAAATTGGAAAGTATCACTACACATTTCCGCACATTGGGTGACACAATAAAGAAATTGCATTCATTATTTGTTGACATGATGAAGAAAGCAGAAAAAAGAACATGACGCATTTTGTCAATGAAGGAAATGTATTTTTAAAAAAAACGTGAAGAGAAGGTCAACCAGTTGCTTGTGTTTATTGTAAAGACATCTATTTTATGTAAATTTTATTTAAAGGACAATCATGTATGTTTTAAGGAAAGAAGATATTGTTTTGATTGCTAATTATTTTTTATTTTGTTCTGTTTTGATTACAAGTTTTAATTTCTGGAAATTTATGCGCCCTTTGGCTATTTTGTCTGAAATAAATATATCATTTTCAAGTTGAAATTCTGGAAAAATGCTATATTTTCTAACTTACTGTCTAGAAATTTGTTTCTCTAAAGTTTGTACCAACCCTATAATAGAAAGAGTTAATATTGGGGATTCCAAAAAACTCAGTCTCCAATACAATACCTATCTTAGTTTGTGGTAAGTTTTATTTAGGGATGTATATTCAGCTTCTTCCTCGAGTTGTTTTTTACCTTTTTGATATTCTTGTTCTCTGAGTTTTCAATGAGCTTACTTTCTTTGAATTCTATGTTATGATTGTTGGGATATTGTTGCATGGCACTGAGAAGATTTCCATTTTTTCAAATCTCTTTTAAGCAAGTGCAAACTTTCTACTTATACAAATCACCTTTGACTCTTTGTCAAATACTCTTTTTGCCCTCAACCTCATCTTCACTAGAGTCATCAATATAATATGCAGGGTGTTTTCTGGATTTTATTACTTGTTTTGTATAAATTAACTCAATTACGTTCATGTTCATAATCTGATGTTTTATATTCCAGTCAAGCATTGAAAAAGTATTTTAAATGATTGACTCAGTTTTGCTTTGATGTTATACAGGCAAAGATTTTGATAATACAAAAATCGAAGAATTTGCTATGTAAGATGATATTCAAATTATGCTAAAAAAATCGTCCCTATTGTTGGAAAATTTTATATTGCCCAATACTCAATCCTTAAAAAGGTCAAATTTGGCCCAAAAATGCCTGAGAAAAATTTTTTCATGTTTGATCATTTCTGATTCTGGTATTTTTTGAAAATAAATTAAAGTCTTTAACATGCTGATCATATTGATAATTTTAACATTTTTGTTTTCTAAGTCTTTAAAAAAATTTCAATGAGCCCAATAATTACTTACTACTTATCGTATTTTTAAGAATCATATAAAGGTAAAATGCTTTTTTTTAGTTGAAAGGGAAGCTGAAAAAATTGACTTCTAAAGATTCCGAACAACATCAAGGTAAACAGGACAAATTTGAAATTGAATCCTACGAATTGCAAAACTTTATCTCACAAAAACGGTGTTATTCGCCTTATATGCCAGATGATAGTTATGAACGTATTGCAAATGATTCCTCAAAAGTCAAAATATCATTGTCAAAGTCAAATGAACAAATTAGATTTATTGGTTTAGAAGATTCTGTACATTACTCAGAGGAAAAACTGGAGTTGAGAAGGACTTTTGAAAAACAAGTCACGTGGATAATGAGCGAAGGAGAGGACTTTGTCACCATGGAAAGTTTCACTCGTTATACTGACGCTCTTATTTTGCTTGATGTTCTCAAACGTTACAATGTTCCATCTGTTGTAAGCTTTTTAGCTAGACGAGATGAACCGATTGCTGTTACATTCAGCAAAATTAAAATTGATCTTGATTGCCTGATGTTTTGTTTATTTCAAGCATGATTCTGTATACTGGTTTTGATCTAGCAGTACTGTGAGAGACTTATGATATTTTGCATCGTTTTCCATTGGTTAATAACTTGTTTAACCGTTACTATTTACCTCCAAAATCTTCAAAACTTATTTAATTTCATTAATTCTGCCTACGCTAATTTCTTAATTTTGATTCGATTGTTTGCAGGTCTCATTAAAATAACAAGAGCTTTTCAGTCGTGTAGGAAAAAAGTTAACCAGCCCGATTAAGATTTTATTCACTGTGGTTTTTAATTTTTCAAAATTTTATATGTATTTTGAATTAATGTGTTGCTCAGTTTTCACTGTTACTGTATTAAGCAACGCATACGTTATTTCTTATTGCTCTATCTTATTTTTGTAATTTGATATTGTTTGGACATGGTTCTACACCTAAATGTGGTCATCACCCTGATAACACTAATATAGACTTTACATTGTGCTATAATTATCGAATTAGTTACAATTTTTTTTTTAAACAAGCAACTCAAATTAAAATTTTTGCCATAAGATAAAATAATTAGTTTGAGATTCAATTTGCTCATGCTGCTGTATCACAATTTCAGCCTCATTACATTATAATAGGTGTTAGTTACTGTTATTATTATAACTATATTGAAGAGTTATGTTTTCCATTATTAGGAATAGCGATATTTAGCATATAGCAGTCATTTAATTGTATTGAATATGTTCTTAATGCTTATATTGATCGGATTTTGGTCATATCTTCGATTGCTGTGCTTTTATGATTTATTAATTATTTCATGATCTTTTAAGAAATATCAAGCTTTTTTTTGATGATCTTCAATTTCGCTTGTGAAATACGATATAAGAAAGTTTACGAGAATTTACTATAGAAAATTTTATAATTTCTTTAAAAGTTCCTATCCTTGTATTGTGGAAAACTTAATTTCCATATAAGATGACCTTATATGTACAACATTCATTTAAGCCATTTATTTTATAAATGTTAACCGTCTAACCTTCTAACCCATGCTAGCATGGAAAACGACGTAACACTGTATAAGAAGAAGAAGAGTACTTTTAAAAGAGATCTATGACATATTCAAACTGGTCGGTTGCTAATTTAAGAAGAATGCGTGGGCATATGCAATAAATCCGAATCAAAATGGGAAATCTTTGGTAAATAAGTGTAAATAAGCCAAGTAGCGATTTATAATGGAAAACAGGCATAGTCCACTCCCTGATATAAATTTCAAAACCAAAAAGAAATCGTTGCTTATTTTTATTGTATAAATTTGTAATCTATATATATATATATCGAGTTACATTAAATTATATTTATGACGTTCAAAACGTCCGTTGTAAGATATTGTATGCTAAATTGTTTGTTTGTACGGAGAAGAAATTTATTAAAAAGCAAGAATGATCTACTCGTGTTTACTTAGTTTGAATAAGGAAGCTTAAAAAGTAAATTTGAGCAGTTCATAAGTGAGGTCGAGATTACTCTAGCCATAATTACCCGGAAAAACACTCAACTTTTGATCTCTGCTGTGGTTATCAAAAGTATTCAACGTGTTATGAAACTAGAAAGTAAAGTATTTTATATATTTTGTTGCTATCAAGCTGCCGACTCAATAGGTTAAACTTGTTAAACTATTTCAAATAAATAACTTTTTATTCTTTTTGCTACACGAAAATGATAAAAAATTTTCCGTTGCTTCCAAAACAACTAAAATTCGCTTGTTTAATTTTTTCAATATTATTAGTACAATTAATATAGAATAGAAACTTACAAAAAGATTTTTACGATTTCAAATGAAAGAAAAAAAAAAAAAAATTATGGTTGATAATGGGCCAAATCAAAAATTGACAGCATGGATAACATTAAAATTTATTATCACTATATTTAAAAGTTTATTTCTCTATTTTCGGGAAACAGTTCGTTAATTGCACTTGGAAATAATAGGGAATCGTAATGATTTGATAAATCTAGAGAAACGCTTTAAAAACTGAAGTCAAATACATGAAGAAGATAGACCTGTATCAGAATTTATACTTCATAAGTGTTCTATTAATTATTTGTTTATTACCTTACTCATAAATTTACACTTGAGAAAACTTTAAATGGTAATTCTTTATTATACAGGTTATAGGTAAAAGTCAAACGTCAAAATAGTAATCTTCATTCAATAATAAATAATAACCCCAAAAAAACTGGTGATATTTAAAAAGAAATTGGTATGCAAAACAAATGATGACAATCGCTCGTGGAAAACGAAATCCTATCATAAATTTACAGACAGAAGAGAGTCTTCGTAAAAAAAAAATAAATAATGCGTAGTAAGAGAGATACTCTTCTGTTCTTTATTTTAGGGGATGAAAAAGCACAGGGGGTGAGTAGTTTTTTTTCAAAATTTAAAACGGATGGGTGGTGTAATATAATAGTTTTAGAATTTTTCACTGTTAGGAAAAAACAACTTCTTTTGCTTGCTTATTTGTTTCAAATTCAATGAATTAAATTAATGAAAAGCCTTTAAATTCTTTGAAAACGTTCGCATTCTAAGGGGGAAACCCCCTGGAAAAACTACAGCCTAAAATATGGTCTTAGATTAAACCACTATAGTATGGTTAGGACCGATACTAAATATCATTTCCAAAAATACAGTATTAATGCCAGGTTGCTATGGCAACGCTGTTGC
>JAUZNK010085385.1:0-12880 GCA_035046665.1 Euphysa ruthae | reverse complement strand
CTACTTATTTTAAGATTTAAAATTTAAAAAACAGCTTTACGACATCTACACTCAAGCTATCAAGGTAGTAAGAGAATCATAGCACGGTGCCACGCTGTTTTGAATTTAGAAAAAAAAATTGGTCTAGATTCCAGGTTCCATAATTTAGCTCGTCACTTATAAAAAAATTGTTGAACCCCCTGATTTTCGCAAAAACTTTCCCCATTTGAAAATGTTTTTTTACGGTGGAATATTTCAGTAGTGAACCTTGCGATTGACGTCGCTATTATTAATAGCTGATAGCGTAAGAAAATTTGTTGTTTGTTGAATTCTGTTGCAGTTTTCTTCGATTATCAATTATCATATACCATTTTCGACTTTGGCTGTCTAACAAGCTTGCCATACTTCTGCAAACCTTTATAGATTGATTCGACAACTGCGATAATTTCGTTTCAGTAAGTTCTATCTTAAGATTTTAAAATCTCTTCGTCTGCCCGTATTTTCGATGAGTTTGCTCAAGTAAAAAAATTTTTTTTTTTTTTTATAGCTCCAAGAACACCATTTCTACCCCTGTTAACTAGTTATTTATCTTAACTAGTTTTTCGTCTGTTTTATTTCTTTTTGGATAGTTTAGCCCTTAAAACTTTTTTTTCTTCAGCACACTTATCAAACCACGCTTGAGAATTGTTTTAACTTAAGCTATTTTAAAGGCTCCATTTTCATTTGTGTCCATTTTAATAATTTATTTGTGTGCATTTTCATGAAAGTTGAAAGCAATGTTATCGAAGTTCTTACAATTTGAAAAATTTGCCTTGTTTAATCTTTCGTCTAGCAGATACTTATTATAGCAACACAAGCTTTTAACCTTTATACACTTTTTAGTACCTGTTCGAAACCTAATCCATTTACAAGTGAAGAAGACTGGTTTATGATCCGAAAAAGAAATGTAAATCAGCGTAATTTTCTCTGAGACATATTTTGAGGGCGTGATCTAATATTTCTCAGGTATTACTCATGTGGGAATCCTTCGCTACTTAATTGGATTAAACGAAACTTGGACCTAAATTCTTTACATTTTTTAAAATGACTATTTGGGCTGAAAACTCTGTTGTCAAAGATAAGATTATTGTTAGAGTCTCCTAGGTTAAATTAATCGTTACTCACTTCATTAAAGATATGCGATATTGCTTTTTTTTTGCATTCAATTTAAGATTTGTTAATAGTGCTCACCAAAATGTTCTTTCATCTTTCTCTGTCTGACATTTGTAATAATAAAACATCTGTAATAACAGATAACATACATAATAACAATAATATTAATAATGATAATATTAAAATAATAACAATAATAATAACAAAAAAAAAAAAATAAATTGACCTTATCATTTTTATGACAAGAAAAGTCCTGATACTTTTATTAAAAGCATACATTTCCGACAAATCTTTTAAGAATTTTAAAAATTTTGTCGGAAGTGTATTCAATCGTATTCTATCATCAATTATCATAAATTATCATAAGTTTTCCATTATAAACTCCAAACATTTAGTCTAAAAAATGCTATAAAACTTTTGTACTTCGATATTTACTCAAAATTATTTCAAATAAATTATCTCAAAATATTAAAAAAAAAAAAAAAAAAAGCAAAAATCTTTTACATATTTAGAAATCTTCTAAGAAATTGTTATAAATTTGTCGCATCCAAATTTAAGCTGATAGATAACATATACAATGACATTGCCTTTTTTATAAATTTATTTCTAAAACCTAAAATACCAACACTGGAATGAACAATTTTTAGCATGGAAACACTGTTTTATAAATAATTCCAAGAATGTGGTGTGCACTATCAAAGATACTTGGAACTGTCATAACATAAATCCATAATTTCATCATTGCTTTAATATCGTTAATTCCCGTACGTACCGTCGTCAAATTATATAGGTATTATGTGCCGTTTCACTTTTCAAAAACGAGTTGAAGGAAGAAAACGAATATTCTGGGACATATCACGAGGTTATTTTAATTTTTTAAATCAGAAGATACGTTTTTATCAGAAAAATATATTTAAAAGTGCGAAAACGTTATTTTTTGTTAAATTATTTCAAAGAGTGACAAGTGTTTCAAATTTTAACAGATGTTTCAAAGTAGTCAGGTATTTCCAAGTGCGACAATTACTTCAAAGTGCTAAAACGTCAGTTCTGCTTTGCTTACAGAAAATTACAAATTTTTTCCAATTGTTTAAAATATCTAATAATTGTTTTTGATCAAATCTCAATATTAATCTTCGTTGTTAGATCAAGAAAAAATACTAATATTTTAGTTCCTTGTTATTAACAGCTGTTAAAACGTTTATTTTAGCAATGTTTTCGAGATTTTGACTATTTTTTTTGTCCATTTGTTGTTCGTCTAATTAATTCTCGTCATTATACTATAACTCTTCGATATCAGCCAGCCATTCATCGTCAATTTGTTTCTCGATTGATTTTATCGTATTTTTTATTGGAACGCTATGGCTTAATTTCAACTTCTTATCTCTGAGCTTTGCAAATGAACACCACAGAATAGTGCTTCGAAGATTGTCCGAATCCATTCCTTGTATCGGAACAAAACATTTAAAAAAATTTTCTATTATTATTGGCAATTTTATAGGCATTTTTGAGCAAACGCAATCTTAATGGTAGAACTTTTCACGAATAACATTTGTGTCTGATCATTAATTTAACAAATATGAAACCTTTTAAATAGCGACATGCAGTGCGCCAAGTTGGATTTTGCTTCCTTTATGAACATGTGGCTGTAAACTCGTCTATTTTAATAAATTTAAATAGTCAGGAAGCTAATTATCATGTCTTGAGTATGAAGTTTAGGAATTAAAACGTCTCAAAGCCTACTTTAATTAGAAAAACTATCAGTAAGAATATTGTTTTTTTTTTCTTGTTTACTTTCGGTTCGATAAAAGAAATGTTACGAATTTACATGTTTATTTACAAAAACGTCCGTTTAAAAGCGTTCTAAAAAATTTTCGCACTAGTTTCCTGAAAAACTCAAAATCTTTTATCAGAAATGAATTAGGTAGGAACACAGTTGTAAAAAACTGAATTCTTGGCAAAAAGTTTAGGGCCTAAATTTTTTATCATAACGGACCAATAAAATAAACAAAAGTTATTTCACTTAGTCCGAACTTTTCTTATAGTCCAAATTATAACTGTTTTTTCACTCATAAAATTTATCTTTTAATTTTGACAATATTTTAAAATTTGAAGAATCGAATAATTTTGGAATCTTTGCAGAGGGCAAATTAAGTTAGACTCGACTCGTATGAAAATGTTGAGAATACTGTAGCTAACCTTTATTCATTAAAATGTAAAATGACAAAACTTGACAGCATTGTCACTTGCCAAACCCCTTACTCGTGTTCGCCAAACTCATCACCAAACCCTTATTACCCTATTTACCCAACCTTTTAAGCATAGGCATAAAGTTAAAGAAATAATACACAGTCGTTTTATATTAACAGGCTGTTTACATCAAGTTGTTATGACTGGCTCATGATAAATCTCTCGTTAAAATTTACTCAAACGTCTAGAATAATGTTAAAACTATAGAAGCATAACGATTTTTGTTGTTTTTTAAAATTCATGCGATGGGATTAAATAAATAACATAAGTGTATCTTTCATTTATTAACACAGTGAAAGCTTCGAATTAATAGTTGATAACAAGCACCATAAGAAAGCTACTTAAAAGTCCAGAGCAACGCAAGAAAAAATGGGACACAAAAAAAAATTCTCTACTTTAACTGTCTCATACCACGATTTAAAGCCTACCATGGAATTAAACGTAAAACGTATTTATCATACTCTAGCAGACTGGTTACATAAGTTTAGCATTGGTAGCTAAAGACACACAGTAAGCAACAATTTTAGTAATAGTAGAGTGCAAAGCGAGGATTCCGTTTTTCTTTTCGAGTCTGACTTGGTTTAAAGGTTAACTTTGGGAGATTTTTATGCGGCGATGAAAATTAGCTGAGGTATTTTTTTTCTTAGGCCGGGAGTTTTCTGTAAATAGCAAACAAAATGGCGGATTGTTTTGAAATTTCTTAAATTCTTTAAAATGTCAAAAAAAATGAATTACAAAGATTGAAATGATTTTTTTATTGCTGATTTAAGATATGATATGTATGATATTTATATATAATATATCACACTAAACAGATCTCGAAACTTGAAACAAGAACATCCAGAGAATTGATAGACGACTTTGCAAGTGCAAATAGTGATGGCGAAGCAAAAGTACAAGAATTAATCGAAAAAAGAATTATTACCACAAAATCAGCACTGCTACAACCAATCAAAAGAAACAAAAGGTTGTCATTTACGAAAGAAGCAAAAAGACAAAGTATCTGTTCAAATTCAAAATTTAAAACAGTGGAGATGGAAAATAGAGCCATGGTCAATTTAGTTAAGTTGGCAAACCAATCTAGGTGTTACCTCACGTGATTGCAGTTTCGCCTGACATATATTCCTCTATCAACATTTACTGCAACTGAATGCACGTGATGAAAAAGCTCATGGAAAGGCTTCCTGTGGCTCAATTAGAAGATTGTTTGAAAAATAATGCACAAAGAGTAACAGTTTATGAGGATTTAATTTGTCGAAAAAGAAAAAGAAAACCATGATAAATCGTGATAAATCTGACAGGTCATACAATACCTGGAAAGATTATGTTATTAAATTATTCAACATGATCCTACGACGCCACCCCAAAGCTACTGAGTTCCATCTCATAAATAACAGATGACAGATACGATGCTAGTTGGTCTCTATAAATGATGCAGAACATATAAGAACAGCAGGCGAATCTTTTAGCCGTAATGTATACCCCAAGTGAGATACTGCCATTCCATCTATTAATGACTTTGGAAAGTTTTTTAGAACGAGTAGGCATAAAATACGACTATAAACTTTCCTGAAAAATCAATTTTCACAATTTGCTAAAGATCAAAATAAATCATTAAACTATTTGGAGAGAATTTTTTGTTCTTGCTAAAATGGAAAACAACCTATTTACACCTGTGACCAACACGAGGCTAACACAAAGATATTCTAAAATGTAAGTAAGATGATACTGGATGATGCTGAAACACTTATTTTGATAGATGCTGAAGACACAGATGTTGTGGGTATTACCGTTGCTGTGGCACACTTAGATGTTCCACTCTTTCTTTACCGCAAAGGGAAACTTTTCAATTGCAACGCTATGTGCAGTGTGGAGGTATCTGACATAATTATCCAGTTGCACGTACTTACAGGATGTGATATCGATAGCGATTTTTTTTGAGCATGGAAAATCTTCATTTTATCCAAAACCTTCACATATCGAAGAAGTGAAACAATGCTTGCAAGTCTCGGTTCATCAACAGAAATAGACTATGCGTTGGTCTGATCGACAGAGAAATTTATTGTAAAGTTTTTCCTAATGATAATAAATCTTAGCCACTTGCTGAATCTCGAGCATTAAAATTGGAACAAATGAAGAAGAAGACAACAAGTCGATTGCCTCAAAATTCGGATTCGTTTGAATTACATGTAAAAAGGGCAAACATCCAATGCTACATATTCAGACATTATATGGAAATCATTGCTCCACCAACACCCTATTCACACGGATGGCAACTATTAAGGTTTTAAATCACCAACAATGTTTACAAATCCTGAAATTCCCAAAGATTCCATATCTTTGGGAATTTCAGGTGAGCTGCATGATACTCTTCATCAAGACGATATTTCAAGTGAGGAAGATTTGGGTATTGACTCAGACGATGATCAATCTTCTTCTGATGATGATGAAGGTTAAGTAACTCTGACATTATTATTATTATGTGTCAAACATTTAATATTCTAATTATGTTATAGTAGTATTTGCAACCTTTTGTTCAATTGTAAACAGTTTAAGTTTTTTTTTTTTTTTTTTTGCTTCACTGTTATCCAATGCCAACTTGGTGACTCAACAAATAATTTTTAATATTCTAATAATTTATAACAGTTTTTAGTATTTTTGGCCAACTTGGTGGCTAATAATGTTTTTTGTTTAGTGTGATACATTATATATATAAATATCATACAATCTTAAATCAACAATAAAAAATTCATTTCAATCTTTTTAATTCATTCTTTATGACATTTTGAAGAATTTATGAAATTTCAAAATAACCCGCCATTTTGAAATCTGCTATTTACAGAAAACCTCCAGCTAAAATACCCCAGCTAATTTTCATCGCCGCATAAAAATCTCCCAAAATCAACCTTCAAACTTGGTCAGACTGGAAAAGAAAAACAGAATCCTCATTTTACACCCTACTATAAATATCAAGGTTGATGACTAAATGATTACTAAAAGTGAAAGTGAAAGTGCCTTAAGTTACACTAGATGGGATTAACCAATTACGCCTATTACGCCAACTACACCAATTACAATCCTAATGGTAACATAATCACAAAAAAAAAAAATGTGACAAATGAATATTTTGCAGAAGCAGTCTAGACGAGCAATGACACTTTCATTTAATCTCCTACAATATTCTGATGTGAATAAAAATTGATGCCTTTTAAAAACGATGATAACATGCCAAAAATGGCGTGTGTATAAATAAGCTAATCTATTTTTGGTGCGACAAAAATTAATTAATTAAAACTAAATCATTATTATCGTTCACAAGTGCGTGAATTTCGCAAGAAAATTTGAAAGTTCTTTGATAATTATCATAATTATGATAATTATGATAATTATGAAAATTGAAAGGTTTAGTTCCAAACAAAAATTTACAATATTTTTTTTTTATTTTGAAATATTCACTGGTAATCTGGAATTGATGCTTAGATGTACTAATAATTTTAAGACATGCAGAGGATTTGACAATTTCAAAATTAACAAAAGAAATAACCATATTAAACATAATTTGCATTCTTATGCTGAGTAGGCTTTTTAAGAACTTATTACTAATTTTTTGTTTTGATCACATTAGTGCTTAATTAACCACCCACCTTTTCATTAGGAACATTGATTATTTATATTTTGACAACGAATCCGGCGTGAATCAGCAAACTATAAAGCTAATAAACTAAAAGCAATAAAACTCAGTTATTCATCACACGTGAAGAAGAAACTCACGCCTTGGAACAATAAATAAGAAAGTTAGTCATTGTAGCAAATATTCATAATGATGGTGCAAGACGAGACTTGGTACTGTTTTGAGCGTCGCACTATACTGGAATTCTCTAAGAGAAAACTCAGACATAACGACTTGTCATTGTGCAGTTTAGTAGGGATAACGAACATGAAGCGAGCTATCGAGAGAGAGATGGACGTGGAGTGGATAAAAGAAATGGAAAAATTAATGAAACGTGTAGAACGCTACAAAATAGATAATCAGATAGATATAGATGAAGAATCAAATGAAAAACACCGCAAAAATGCCAAAATTTTAACAATGGTTTCCGGAAACAGAAATGAAACCACATCCAGATCAGATCCGAGTAAGAGAAAGCTAAACAGATATTTTTCGACGGTTGATCTTGATGAACTAATCGTAGAAGAATGTGACGAAACAAACAATAATGCCGTCATTGACGAGGATGACAATGATGATGTATTTATGGACTATTTCGAAGATCAGGAAAACGATGCAGGTATTAATTCAGGGAAGTGTTTCATAAATCAGCAAAACGATTCTACCAAGGTTGTTGATGACAATACCGAAACTCAGTTTGGTTCTAATATGCATCCAACAAATGGTAACGTTATACTGGAAGTTTCTTGCAAGAAAGATGATATCTCAGATGAAGTATGTAAATCAAATTATAAGAATGTCTCAGCCAAACCAGATAATTCGGATAATCTAGACCAACTTTCTTTCGAGCCAGATGATTCATATTATTCAAGACAACTTTCTGTCCAACCAAAGGATTCAAATACATCAGAACAATTTTCTGTCCAATCAAGTAATCCAAATACTTCAGAACAACTTTCTGTCCAATCAAGTGATCCAAATACATCAGAACATCTTTCTGTCCAATCAACTGATTCAGTTAATTCTGATGCATATTTTTTTACTAATGATGTTAAAGTGTTTCATGAAAGTTTCGAACGCAATTCTGATGAAACATTTGAAACTTCTGTGGAGACCCCTTCAGATATATTGGCGGAAGAAATTTTCGATAAATCTAATGTTACTGATGTAGAAAACTTCATTTATTGCTTTGATAACGCCTTTAAAACTTTAGAAAAATTATCGATACAGACAAAACATGATACTGATATTTTAGGTAATTGTAAAAAACTCGCTGAGGAATCACGGGACGATTCCATTATAGAAATTTCTGTTGACAACGCTGAATATTTTCAACGTAATCTTAAAACTAATTTCGACAAAGACACTTGTTCAGATACTATGAACAAATTTTCAGAATCAAAAAATAACACTTTAAGTGCTATTTCTAACAATAACACCTTAAGTGCTATTTCAAACAGTTTGATGAGATTTTTTGCTAAATCACTAAACGAATGCAACAAATTAGATGCTGAGATGCTACAATACCACGTGACAAAGACACCTCATCCTAATTTTAAACGATCAGATAATTTACTTGGTTCATTAGTAGATCAATTGAAGAAAGCGATTATAAGGTCATGAAATTTTGCATTTCTCATCATTTAATCATTTTGTAATTTTTCATTTTCTTTTTTACTGAGCATACACGAATGAAAAAGCAAAAAATCGAGGAAAAAATTCGATTAATTTTTCCATATAATTTTACAAACATCGAAAATTTCATGATGAAAATTCTCAAACTTATTGTCACATTTTTGATTGAATTTAACACGAGTGTTTTGCTGCGTTGTTTATCCTCACGGCTTCATTTTTTATAAAATCATAAATGAAGTTTTTTTGTTACAAAATTCAAAACTAATAACAGAAATCATTGCTTAGACTAATATTCTGACTTATTTTTTCTACTGTCCAATAACCAGGATGTTTTGCAAAAAGTCTGGTCTGGTTCTTATTAAAAAGAGTTGTTTTTAATGACTGCATATTGAGTCTTTCGGAACTTTTGGAGATGGGCAATAGTTTTAAGTATTCATAATAAGATACCTTCAGCTATTAATGGTCGAGGTGTATAAAACATTAAGCCAGTTAAATCCAAAATTTATTTGGAATCTTTTTGATCGTAAGGTTACACCTTATGATTTTCGGACTTCGTGTTTTGTTAAACTCCCAGTTCCTCACACTGTTAGTTATGACAAAAATTCCCAGCAATTTAAAGCTAGTTTACTGTGGGACAATCTTCTAGATGATATTAAAAACAGTGCAAGTGTTCCCATTTTTGAACAGATGTTAAACTCTGGAAAGGGAGTTGCACATACTCTTGTTGTAATTTGATCTTTGTAAATAATTTGAAGTTGTATTGCCTACTTGTTTTATTTTGTTTGTTACATTTTTAAATAATTTTGTTTTATTAGAAAAAAAAATTAGCCTTACTTCTGTGATAATTTTTTATTATATTTCGTGGTCTACGACTTAACTAAAGTTAAACGAATTTTTAAAAAATTTTTCGTTACGAAATTCGAAAAAGGTGATATAAATAATCATTGCTGACTATTGGAATTTTGATTTGTAAACTTTTCACAATAGTTCGTGACTAATCATATGCATTCACAATAGAGAAAATACATAATACGTCTGTACAGTAAAAAATAAGCATCATTCAACTAATACCACTCGGATAAGTTTTCATAACTGCGTATGAAAAGTTACCGGGTAGGCCTTCTATTCAAAAAAGTAACTACATGGCATGGTTTTGATATGGGATGACTATAATAATACAGTGATGTACCGTAGAAATAACGAATATACTTTTTCATATGAAGTTCTTGAAATTTTGAAAACAAAAAAAAATTATGGCGGATGTTTATTTAATTAAGACCGATTTTGTAAAGGGTGTTGACTATTAGCAAAATCTTTGTCCAGCTGGAATTTAACAACAACTTTATTTGTCTTTGTGATGAAACATTACATTATAAAATGTTGTTGTTTTAATAATAATCAAATAAAGTCATTCTGGTCCTTAAATAAAGTGTGTAAAACACGTTGGGCCCATACTAGGGCACCCTGCGCTTTCAACCGTCCCCCTAATCAATGGTCGCTATTGCGCTGACACAGAAAGTGATCCGATACAGCATGAACATGGTATTACATGAAGACTGTCTGTGTTTCACAGAAGTGTGTTTTGTAGACATGTGTTCCGCAGACCTAATCATTTTACGTGCAGACATGTTTGGTTAACAAAAAGCTGAAACGCTGGTCTTTCAGCGTTAATTATTATGACCGCTGGAGCTTGCCAGCTAACGCTTCACATTGGACCCCAAATTCCGTGACCGAGATTTTTTTGATAAAAAGTTCTATATGGATAAAAATAAGCTAAATAAACTTGTTCCCAGCTGCCTATACCTGCAGTTAAGACAAATAATTAAATATTTACAGAATATTTCCAGAATTTGAAGAAAAAAAAAACAACCGCCATCTTGCGCTATGTTTTTTTCATTTCGAACGATAGGATGTTTTACTTAAAAGATATCATTTGGCAAAACGCAGATTTATTATTTTGTTTGTAAACAAATAAAATGGCGCAGAAATCATGCTTGATTCATTATGAAAATTTCAATTCCTGCGTCTTAAAAAGGTTTAAAAACTTAAAAAATCAACACGCGAGTTTTTCGATTTAGAAAAGAGTGGTTAGTTTTTACAGACTGTCATCAATGCAAGATAGCAGACAATCCTTTTGATATTTGGGGAATTTTGGTCGGAAAACAATTTTTAAAAGCTACTAGTTTTTTTAACATCGACAAACCTATCAAAGGTTTACTGCTGGAAACACATTCAACATGCAAACTATCAAGCTTTTATTTGGAAATGATCAGTTTGTTCTGAGGATACGAAATATTATCTCTTTGATCATGGTTGATCACACAATGCAGATGGAAGCTCTCTCTTTTTATTTACTGGATGGGCAGAAAACGGCCGTGAAATTGTAAAAGATCTTGCACTAAAATGAGTTGTTCTTGCCGGAAAAGCGGCAATCTTTGCGGTATTTCGTGCAAATTTGATGGTTACTTGAACAAAAATACTCGAAAAACGAAAAAGCGAAAGTGAAGAAGACAAAGATTCGGTTTGAAGCTCTTCAGGTGAAAGTGTTCACTTTTGAAATGTTGAACAGTTTTTGGTCAGACGTGGACATTTCTTATTTCTAATACTTGTATTAAAACGTGCTTAATAGAACATTTGGGATAACTAGCATCTATTCTGTGTTATAAAATTACGTTTTATATTCCTTATAGAATTAGGTTTTATAGTTTGTTAAGGGGTAGTTTTGCAAAAAATTGATAACTCTCGTTAAATTTGTAATTTTTTGATACAAAAAAACAACATTTTGGTAAACTAACCACTGCTTAAGTAAATTACAGTGTTTTATTACAAAATAAAAGGCTACAACCTCTAGTTATATGCATTTCCAGAAGTTAAAATGAGTCGTATCGATAACAAGCGATATTTATCGGTAAACTTTCGATTTTGAGTGAAAACTGTACTTTATTTTGGAAAATTTTGTTAATAGAAATTTAAAAATTTAGTACACTATGACATTATATGGTTTTGATTGATTTTGATTTGTGCATAGCTGTTATTACGAGTGAAACGATAGCACACGATAAAGTGGTATTTAGAAGTTGATTTCACGATAACTGCGGGGCTACAAACACGCGGACAAGGTAATTGGAAATCGTTATAAATTAAACTAAATTAAAACGCCTATTTAAATAAAAAAATCTTGGTCCCCATATGTGGGATGCGAAAAGAAATTTACATTTAACATACGCTACCCACGGCCTACTATAAGTTTTGTTCAGATGATAGCTCTATGTTATAACCAAACTTTTTCTTTTATTTTTACTATGAGTTTTATGAATTTTTAATAATTCAAAGAGAAAGAGAAAGTAGAGGAAAACTGGAAGGAAATGGGAGAAACGAAAACTTGACTTTTGTTAGGAAAACTTCTGTAAATAGAACAGTATGTTCTTTTATTTTCACTGAAATATCCGGGAAAGTTTTAGATAAATTCATTGGTGGGTTTAAACCAATGAATGAAAAATTAAATTAAATCCTTTTATCAATTTTGGAAAATTTTCCATAAACCCCGTCTTAACTAAGTTGTTTTTTCCGCTTTGCTATTTTATTAAAAGTTACTGTTATTTTGTTCCCACTTTTTTTTTTTTCGCGTCAAGCACGTGCGCTAAGCTGTTCGTAACTCGCGTGTTGGTTTAAACATGAAAGGGAGTTGTGTGTGTTTTACCGACCAATCCTCCAACGACTTTCGCTGTTTTATAATGGTGGAGATGAACTGCGAAAACTAATATCCAAACCAGAGATGCATGCTCAAAAAGCCTTCATGTCTAAAAAGAAGCAAAAAACAATAAAGGGCTTTTTTGAGTCATATATTTTTTGCGGTACTTTCATATATATTATATGCTATGATCTTGTGAAATAATACGTTTGATTCATTCCTCAACCTATTTTTCTACCAGATAAATGCAATATATCTCTTAGAAAACAAACATCCTTACTTGTGAAAATTAAGCAAATATGGAGTGTTGGTGAAAACTCGTACTTTCTGTAATTCGAACAAATTTCAAATCCCCTCAGAGTTCGAATTAGAGAGAATAAGTAAAGAAAAAAAGTAAAAATCTTTATTTTAAATTGGATAAATTACAACTTTAGTAGAAAACACTAATCAAATCCAATTGTAAAAGTATATAAACTAAATAATATAATAAATTAAGGGTTAAAAGA
>JAUZNK010085374.1:0-12882 GCA_035046665.1 Euphysa ruthae | reverse complement strand
TCTTAATATTAAATTATTTCCTATTAGCGACGAAGCGATTACTGATTGATGAAAATCTACCATTTGCGGTTGAATGTGATGCTTCTGATGTGGCAGTGTCTGCTTCCTTAAATCTCGAACACTAAATAAAAGCGAATTGAATTACCCGTCAGTAGAGAAGGAAGCAGTTGCTGTTTCTGAAGTTTGAAAGTGGCGTCACTTGTTATTATGCAATCATTTTAGCTTAATCACTGACCAACGTTTAGTAGCATTCATGTTTGATAATCGTAAGAGAACAAAAGTTAAAAACAGCAATATTCAATGTTGGAGGGTTGAGTTGGAAGAATTTAATTATACAATATCGTATCGTCCGGGACTGGATAATATTGATCCTGATGCTTTGACACGTGCGTTTTGTGCAACAGTTTGACATAAAAATCTCAACGAAATTCATTGTAGTTTATGTGATCTAGGTGCAACTCAGTTTGCTCAGGGAGTCGTATTTGTGCAGAATTAAAACCACAATTCTTTCGTCCATCAACTGGGAATTTGATAAAATCACTACGTCCAACGGACCATCTCAGCATTGATTTCAAAGGACCGTTACCATCAAATTCTCGCAACAAATATTTATTGACAGTCGTTGATGAATATTCCAGGTATCCATTTGCAATTTCATGTCCCGACATCAGTTCATCGACTGTCGTGAAATGTTTAGATAAAATATTTTCACTTTGTGGATTTCCAACTTATATCCATTCGGACAGAGGTTCCTCATTCATTTCACAAGAATCAAAGTTGTATCTTACACAGAAAGGGATTTCATTGAGGAATTCCACTTCATATCACCCTATTGGCAACGAGTAGGTTGAAAGATATAACGGTTTAATTTGGAAAAACATTCGCTTGGCGTTAAAAAGCCATAACATGAATATCAGTAATTGGGAAGTTGTTTTACCGGATGCTCTTCATTCTCTCCGTTCGTTACTATCGACTGCAACCAATTGTACACCAAATGAGAGATTATACAATTTTTCTCGTAGGTCATCGTGTGGAACTTTGTTACCCTCGTGGTTATCTTTTGGTCCAGTTTTTCTACGAACAAACCAGAATGATAATCTTGTTGATAAAGTCAAATTACTTGATGTTAACCCGACATATGCCAACATACGATATCCAGATGAACGTGAGTCAACTGTTTCCCTACAAGATTTAGCTCCATATTCTGCTTCTAATCGAAAAGAGTCAGTTTCAAATGAAAATGATACGATACGCAAGCTCGAAGAGCAAATTGTTGAAGTTCCAAAAATGAGCTCATATATCCATAGCGAGTTGATATCCACAAGAGATGCAGAAAGAAATGAAACAGTAGATCAGTCATCAGAAGTACTGCGACGTTCTACGCGGGTTTCAAAAATTCCTGAAAAGTATGGTGATTTTTTATTAAAAGGGTGACATGCTAGTAACCTCTCCCCTAATCCTAACTGGTGGACTTCTCAAAATAGGAGGGAAGAATGTTATGAATTGTTGTGTTATATACATTCTGACTGTGTTTATTTGTGTTATATATTTCAGCTAATTTGTTCTTTAAGCTAGTATATTTCTTTGTTGAATAAAGCCTTCTTCAAGAGTTCTACATTCTGAACGTCTCATGTTTTAATCTCTCTGAGTTCATTACACTAATGCACTGATATTTAATAGAATTTATTCCATACTTTACTGTTCTGCTATGGTTGCTACAATCAATCGACCTAAGATTATGAAAATGTTTTTCTTTATTAATCGTGAAGCAGGTTTTTAGTTTTTGAGGAAGATAACCATATAGATGATCCCAGACCAGTGCGCAATTAAGGAGTTCAATCTGTTCAGAGAGTTTTAGCATTAGAGATGCTTGATATTTGCTTGTATTGGCTTGAAAGTCAAATGTCAAAAAAACCCTTATTGCTTTGTTTTGAAGAGAGGATAACTTTAAAAGATAGGCTTTTGGTTTGAACCCAAACTTGGCAAGCGTATCTGAAGTGGGAACCAAATATAGCATATATAATAAATATTAATCATAGTTTACAAAGTGTCTTATATTAGCCAGCATGTCATTTGAACAACATAGCTTAAAAGAAAGTTTGTAGTAATGAGGTTCAAATCTAAGCCTTTCATTCAGCTTAATTCCAAGAAACTTGATGACAGAATTTGGAAATATTTTTTGCTCACTAATTCTGAATTTGAGGCATTTTTCCAAATGAGTATTATTATTTTTGGACAGGATTAGCTCAGTTTTCTTTGTATTCAGAGATATTTTATTTGCTCTGATCCAATTTACTAAAGAAGATAAATCATGGCTGTGTTGTTTAAGTTTTTCAAGTGATTTGTCAATTAGAAGTAGGCTTGTGTCATCAGCAAAACGCTATGTTGTGGTATGCTGTGACATGTTTAAAACATGTGTTAAAATCATTAATAGAAATCAAAAACAGTAAAGGACCGAGGATGGATCTCTGAGGAATACCTGACCTTATAATCTTAAAAGTTGAGTTAATGTTATTAATCACAACAAGTTGAGATTTTCCTCTAAGATAAGATTCAAACCAATAAAGAGGGAGCCCATGAACATACCAGTAGTCAAGCTTGTAGAGAATTACTCTGTGGCTCACTGTGTCAAAAACCTTTTCATGTCAGCAAAAACTCCATATGCATATTTTTTATCATCTAGTGCTTTTTTAACTGTCTCAGTGATTGATATCAATCAAAGCATGCATAGTAGAGTGTTTACTAATGCCATTAGTAAACACTCTACTATTAATTATAATTTCCATTATTAATGGAAACCAAATTGGAGATCATGAAGGCAGTGATATTTATCTAAGAAGTAGTAAAGCCTGGAACGCATTACTTTTTTGAAAAATTTATATGGGAACTACATAAATTTATATGCAAAGAATATAACTGTATAACATTCAATTTGTTGTAAGTTATCGTTATTAAAACAATTGTTTTGAAATTGGTTTGACATCCCCCATTAATTGTTCTAGTACTAGCAGTGTGATATAGCATTTATGTACAGGATTAAGAAATAGCTACTTATAAATGCTGGTCGGAAATTCACAAGGAAAATCATACTCCGGGGGATGGATACTACCAGATTGTCTTCCACACCACAGGAGGAAAGCAAATATAAAATGCAATATCACAATATAAAAATAAAAGAGCAGCTTCCTTCTCATAAATGGAATAGTTAAATGTTTTTGAAGAGAAGATTTCAAGAGCAGAGTACTGAGAGCAGCTAGGAGGCAATATAATTTTTGGCAAGATCAAAATGAATAGGTTGACAACTTGTTCCTAAATACATATTGATATAAGATTAAAAACAGAAAACCAAAGATATCTCACCCATTATTCAAATTTAATTAGAAATTAACGAAATTAATAAAATTAAAGGGACAAAACAAATTAAAGTTTGCTGTCATTTTCTGCATGCGCCCAATTCTGCAGCCATTATGAATTTAAACAAATAAGCGCTCAGATTGCGAAAATTTACAAAATTACGTTAACAGTATTTATTAATTGAAATGAATGAATAGGCTCATTGTTACCATAGTCAAAAGAAACCTATCGGTTTCTTTTGACTATGTTGTCATTTATGTATGCGCTTTGTCAAGGCTTATCTTAAATTAAAACAGTGTTGGACTGGGAAAATCTAATAAATTTTTTTCAAATCTCACTTTTACCAACTATTTTTCCCCTTCTTCCAACCAAAAATACGTCAATATAACAAACTCAATGTACTTAAGGGCAAAACCCCCTCTATTTTTATTTTTCTTTTTTGGGAAACAAAATGTTTTCAGATCAGTAACATATAATAAAATAATAATAAAAAATTCTATATTTTTTTTGAAAAAAATAACCGGTTGCTATGGTAACCGTAAAAAACCACCAAAAAGCAGAAAATATTTACACTGGCCAATATTGTAGAAGCTGGGTTAATCATCTCTGGCTAAAATTTTGATATGGTGTTTATAAAGGGCAGTAGAGTTTTAAGTTGACCAGATTTTTTATAAGAAATCATTCAGTCAAGTATGCGGAGGTCTCCTAGTTTACAAAGGGACAATCACCAAGATTGCGTCGAGGCCGAATAGTTCTCGCCTACAAATAAAGATCACCATGACTTTGTCTGATTTTCGTATAAAAACGGTATATTTGTCAACTACGTTGTTTGGTTTCAACTTGCACATCAAGGATTTATCCAAATTTGCCATGTCTTTGTATACGCGATTGTTTTTGACATATGTATCGGTAACAAATTCGTTTACAGCAACATTCAATTTTCATAATTATCAATCTTTTTCAACCAAAATTCGGAAAAAAAATTTCAGCGTTTTTATCTATGCAAACATGTTACCTCTTCTGAGCTATTCGAATGAAATATCGATGGAAATGTTATTAAAGAGAAAACCCTAGGTAATGGTTTCAGTCATGGTGGTAAGCATAGTAAAGTTAAAGTACTAGCAATTATACAGGGAATAAGCTGCCCATGATTTTAATTGGAAAGTAATCCGACCACGCTATTTCAGTGGCGTTAAAAAGCTACCTTGCTGTTATCATTCAAAATTGCTAGATATAAAAGGATATATTCCTCTGAAGGGTGAAGAAAACCTACAACTTAAGACAGAAAGTGTCTGAGTTAGCCTTAATACTATTGGAAACAAGGCTAAAAACAGGTTACAGATCAAGACTTTATTAGAAATTTAAAATCATTTTAACTTCACTCAATAATTACGCTCTGTTACAAGCATTTTTCAAGAAAGATCGTCTATAAATCTCAACCAAAATGATAAAGGCAATGATTTTGCCTAATTGAGCTTGGAAATTTTTCTAAGGGGGAATAATCCCAATTTTTCAAAAAAAAATTTTAAACACTTTTGTATAGTTTAAACATCGTAAAAAACGAATATGAACTTTTTTTTATTTTTGTCATTTTTAATTTTGTTTATTTTGCACGTAATGTGTTTCAGACTTAATAAAAAGGTAAAAAGCGCTTTATCTTAGTTAACTACACAGTTTTTAATGATGTATAAATGAGATATAACTACAGATCGTACTTTCTAACGAAAAAAAGGGTTATGCATCAAAAAATCATCTTTATAATGTATATAGTGTAACAGAGAAGGAAAACTATTATTATATATTATTATTATTAATATTATATATTATTGTTATTATTATTGTTATTGTTGTTATTATTATTATTATTATTATTATTATTACTATTATTGTATTTTCCTTTTTAACCAATAAATATGCATTTATAATTTCGTTGAAATAGTACAAAAAATTATTTGTTAATATAAATACTAAGACAATCGTTGGATAAAAACTTGATTAATAGGAGGAAGTCACTCATAGAGCAAGAGCTGACCGAAGAGAATGACTCCGGTTCGGTAAATGCTATATTAATTTTGTAGTAGTTCTTGTGTGAATAATAGTCGTGAGAATGTCATCGTTGTGGAAAGACCTGTCGATACCGTTCCCCCTTAAAATTTTTGGTGTCTTCCAGAATGTAGAGAATAGAAAGTGAGTAACTCGATGTAAAGATTTCTATTTACCTAAAGATATAACCAAAACAAAAATACAATAGTTATAACACAAGTATGTATCAGTTTCTCCTGCCCAAAAGACTAAAGTTCAATAAATTAACCGCTTAACTGGAGACTTTCTCACGCTTCTTGATCTGCTTGGGACAATTTCGTCTTCAATTACATCATCTTTATTATCCATGTTACCCCAAAACTCATTGGTTTCGCCTTATTAATAAGTGGCAAAATTGCCTAGATAAGAAAGGCATTATAGGGACTATTTTAATGGTCTTGTCAAAGGCATATGACTGTATTCCACATAATCTTCTGCTAGCAAAAACTCGCAGCATACGGTTTCTCTAAAAAAAGTTTGCGGTTTATAAAAATTACTTCCAATCAAGGAAACAAAGAGTTAAATTAGGTTCGACGCTTATGAGTGGTTGAGCATCGCACTAGGAGTTCTTCAAGGCTCTATTTTAGGCCCACTTCTTTTTAACATATTTATGAATGATATGTTCTTTTTTGTAATAGATTCCGATGTTTGTAACCCTCGTCAATAGTTATGTTTTATGTAGTTTTTTATATTGCCCTCTAATATTGGTAGTCCACAATAATTTTGAACTTGATTTTAAAAAGTTGCTTCTCTTGGAAAATACAATCAGCGTTCATGAAAAGCATTTACAGAGTCTCATGACAGAACATATAAATCTGTCAAGAAACTAAATCCCAAACTAATGTGGGATAGTTTTTCCTTAAATGATGTATCATACATTCTCAGAAATTCTTTTATTTTGAATCTCCCACCTGCAAGAACATCATTTTTTATGGCACAAACTCACTTATATTTAAAGCAAGTTTTCTTTGGAATAGTCTTTCCCTACGCTACAAAAGCTGCAAATCTTTGTCTTATTTTAAATCAGCTATTAAGGTATGGATCTGCAAATCATGTACATGTCCAATATGGCGTTAATTAGTTCTTTGTGTGTTTTTGTTTTATTGTTAATTATTTTATAATTTACATATAAAAAATTTGTTGGTCTATATTAGTGTTTATTAATATATAATTATATTCATAACAACTATGTAAGCGTTAACAACGTTAAATAATTAAATGAATAAATGAACGCTTTCAGATTTGATCTCGAATTTTCTCGCTTTGCTTTTGTTCCAAAATTCTTAGTCCCCTGGTTGTTCAATGTTCGTTTCAGGACCGTCGTAACCTAAACTATTGTAACTCTCGATATCAACGTTTAAAACTTCATTTGAAGTTGCTTCAGGATGTGGAGCTTATTCTCTAACACAGAAAAATTTTTCTACGCCTAAAGGGAACAGGAGTTACAGGAAGATCGTTTCTGGGTTTCAGATGGTTTCGAACGTCAATCAGACCAGTTTTGACCCACGAAGGTATAGATTTTCTGAATGTTAATTTTCATGAGGAATCTGGTTTGTGGATTGGCAGAGCAGTGATCTGATCGAGCGTAGTTCATAAAGAAGAACTGAATTTCATTCAGAAGATTTTTTTTTTCAGGCATGTATTGTACTTTATATAGCTTTCCACAAAGGACTGTTCAATTTCTCAATCTGTCCGTTCCACCTAGGTTTCTATCTACTAGGTATATAAGTCGCAATATCTTTACTGTGGAGATAGCGTGTTGTTTCTTCAAAAATAAAATCGGTCACTCTAAAGCTATGAACCATATCTATTATTCCGAATATCGCGAAAAGGTAGTTAAAACATTGTACCACTATACTACTTGTCATATTTATGCAAGCATAAGCAAAGGGCAATCTAGAATACTCATCAATAATGGTAAAAAGGTACATGTTTCCGCTGTTCGAAGATGGTAAAGGTCCTTTAAAGTCTATGCTGAGGCGTTAAAACGGTGTGATGGGTTTATTAAGAGTCTCATTTGGTTTGATAAATTGCGGCTTCAGGTAGAGGCACGATTTACAAGAGCTAGTCATTTGCTTTACTTATTCTAACAAAATAGGATGATTTCTTACGAAGTGATTAAGCTGGCCTTAGGTTGAATTATTTTTATGTTTTTTAAAATCTATATTATTAGTAAATATGACTTTAAAAGTTGAGTTTAGATACTAAAAAATATTGAAAATAGGCTAAATATTGAAAACAGGCTGGCTTCTTGTTTATTTCTTCCATTATATGCAACTATCTCCATTATTTTATGTCTCCATGAATTATTAACAAACCAAACAGAAAACAGGGAGATGATTTTCAGCTTGAGTTCATTTTTCATAGGCTACATGAAAATATTAAATAATAAATATTAATAGAAATATATACATGAAAATTGGAAATAAAAACAGCGCACAATAAAAAGTAAGCTACATGGCAGAGCTAAACTTTGAGTGTTTATAGTTCCACAACGTAGAGTTGAAAGTTCTGAACCAGCTGCAGAAAATATTGATGAGGAACCTTCCACTTCATCTCAGTTACACGTCGTTCTACGAGTCCGAATAAACTAAATCTTCAACCGAGTTTCACTCCCACAATGGCTTCAGCAAAGCATTATTTCTTAACAAACTCTAGTATACTTGGGGGGTGGGGGGAATTTTTAACCCACTTTCTTTCGAGAGTTTGAGACATGTAGACTACCTGTTGAATTTTCGCCAATAGAACGTAGTGGCTTATGTTTCTCAGCAAAGTTAGATTGTCAGCGTTGTCCATGGGAAAAAAATTTTATGACAAGTAAATTATGCGTTCGTTGATAAGCAGAAAAAGTGTGGTCGAAGTTTATATGATATTAATTAAAGTTCAACTAAAGCTTTTCGTGAAGTTGGAAAAGCAGACATGACAACGTTCTGCGGATATTTGAATATGTACATGAGTTCCGGAAAAATTGAAACTAAACATGTGAAAGGTGAGAGATGGTGAGCTAGATTTTTGTGTTGTGATTGGTAAAAAATCCCAATTTATCAGATGAGCAGCATAAATATTGCCCACTCAATGCCTGGTGAAAATATTGGATTTTCCATGCTTACTATGATGAAACCAAAAGGCTGCCTTTAGTGTTTTTGAAGAAATTTTACTCACATTTGAGAGGCTATCTCATGATGATTTGTTGAACAAATGTTTGCATAGCTTAACGCAGAGCCTAAATGAGTCAATTAATGGTGTTTTGTGGAGACATCGCCCAAAAATCAAGCTCTGTGGTTTGGCAAGTTAAAATTGGCTGGAACAGAAAATATTTGTCACTTCAGCACTGGAACTGATAGCAATTCGACCCTGCAGGAGTTGTATGGTTTAGCTGCTTTTATCAATATGTGAAAAACCCTTGAAAGTCATTGAACGCAAGCGTGTAAAAATGCTACCAAGAAGATAACAGACAAAACAGATGAAACGTGCCAGAGCTAAGGCTGGTAAGACATGCATATCTTACATGACAGGAGCCTTTAGTTTAGTTACAACATCAGAAGTTCCAGCTTTTAAACATGGAACTAAAAAAAAAATTAGTACGAAAGAATAAAATTGAATCGGCGTTAACTGTTCAAATTCACTTTGTGCCTGATGAAGATGTCTATCTGTTTAATTTATTTTTTCTTGAACTGTTTATGATAACTGCATAACAGAAAAACATTTCACATTGTGAGGAAGCGATTTCATCCATTTATTTGTTTCTTATGTTGCCTTAACTGGTTTTTACTGTACCGTTTACGTTATTTAAACTTTTTATACAATTTTCTTAGTTTTACAAATCCGGGGATTTTCAGCACTAAAATCTAAATATTTTGAGATGGACCCAGTAAAATGTCATGAAATTTTCACCAAATTTAGTTGATTTTCATTATACTACCTCGTCGCAAACCCTTTGAAACTCCAACTGATGTTCTTTGGAGTGAAAACAAATAGTATAGATTTATCTTTATTTATCTGTAATAAAAAGATTGTTGCTAAAAATAAGGTAGAAATTATAGGTGTAACAATTGATAACAAACTGTCCTTTTCCAGTCATATTATTATTATTTGTAAAAAGACAAATCTGAAACTATGTGTCATTATACGCCTAAGAAACTCTTTGTTTTTATCTATGTCAAGGCTGTTAGTTTATGGCCATGTTCATTCATATTTTTCATACTGTCCTCTGGTCTTGACGTTTTGTTCCAAAAAGGAAAAAAATCTTTAAAACAGAGTTCAAATGGCGGCACTAAGAAAAATCTACAACAACTTTGATTTAAATCTTGACGAATTGTTAATTATTGACAACAGTTGTAGTGTACACTCAACACATTCGCAGTCACTGGTAACTGAAATATATAATTCTATTCATCGTACAAATCCTAAACCAGTTCAAGATCTTTTTTTATTAAAACAATTTCCATATAATCTTAGAAGTAATTTAACGTTAAACCTTCCTCTCACATTTTCTAAAACTTATGGAACAAATCCATTCCAATTAAAAGTAGTCTTATTTGGAACATGCCTCCAAATTCTATGAAAGCTTCTCTCTCCATAGAGATTTTTAAACGTCGAATCAAGGATTTGTAAGGTTAAATTTGTTTATATATGTGTTGTATGTAGTTTTGAGTGTTTTGTAGCGCTTGCTTTTAACGTATTAGTATATACGAATGTTTTGAATTATTATTATATTCGCTTATAATTATGTTATTATTCAACGGTAAATAAATTTAATTGAATTGAATTTGGCATTTTGGCATGTAATGATTTTCTAATTTTTCATTTAGAGATTTTGGTTTTGAAATACAAATTTTGAGGATTTATTTAGCTAAACCCCCGTAAAATCATTTTTTCTCAAAATTAAAAAAAATTCCCTAGATTTGTTCACAAACACAATCAATGCAACAAATTTCATACAAAAACCAAATGAAGAAAGCTTGATTTTTATAATTTTGTGATTTAGGGTCCTTTTTAAATTTTTGCTGTACATGAACCATGGTTTGAAGTTTTGAAGTTTTTGTTCAATATTACTATTGCGCAAAATTTAATTATTATTGTGACTTTCCATCAAAAGATAATTTTCTCTATATGACTCACTTATATTTTTAAAATGCCCTTTAAGGGCTAATTTAACGAGTTAATAACGAATGTTATCCGAGAAAACATATCTGCTGCGATGTTATTCTTTCCAGGACGATCTACAATGACTAACTCAAGTTGAGAAAGTTCAACACGCCACCTACTATTCTTTTCAATCTTTATCTTAGAATTACGTTTGTCATCGTACATAAAATTGATTCTTTACGGTAATAACTTTAAATTTTCGACTGAGGAAAAGGTGTCTCCATTGCCGAAGTAATTCGAAATTAGCTGCTGCTTCTTTACCAACTGTTTTCATTTATCTTTGATTAAGGGCGGGTGAAAAAAAAAACTACCAAGTATTACAAGTAGGAAAACATGCCAACTATTCGCTTCTGGATTTTTAAGTTCGGAGGAGGAAGCATTTTTAACAGTGGCATAAGCCTGCTGTATTTTGGGCATATTTTGGGCGTATTAAATTGTTCTCAATAGTGTACCCCCGTAGAATGACTGACGTAGTAGAGAGCTTTTTTTATTGAAAGTTAAGCTGTACTTTTGTCTTGCGTTATAAAATTTTATAATCTTGTGTATGACCGCGTACTGTCAAATTATCAACCTATGCAAACGTGTCATTTAAAATTTGTGATTCGATGATGCTGTCACTTATATGTTAAAAGAGACTTGCACCATTGATAACACCAAAGAGAAGGCGAGAAAATTGATAATATCTCCTATCAACTTCAAAAGGGGTATAGTTTCGATCATTGGGGTCAAAGGCAATTTGATTGGCAGGCTAAATTTAAATCAAGAGTCAAGATATAGTTGTAATTGGATATATCATCAATCATTTTTGGTCGCTGATTTTAGTTTAAATTGTATTCTGTTGAAAAGTTTTAAACAAAATATGACTTTTGACTAAATAACTATTTTTGGCCAGACTAACAGATCTGTTTAAAAAGTGTCCATATGTTATATATCGAATTATGGCACCATAAATTTATTTGTGTCTAAGTTTAATAAAATAAAGATACAATCCACCGCCATATATATATACTCAGAGATAAAACATTTAGTATGACTGATTACGTGAAAATGGTGTTACCATGAAATATTTACGTCTTGATTCATTAATAGTTACGAATTTTCTGAATACCTAATTTATATAATTATATAGTAATTTATATTTGGTAATAAAAAATTATACTTGTAACATTCTTTTTAATTTGCCGCATTTCACAAATTTCCTTCATTACTTCACAATGAATCTAATCATACAAAAACGACAGTTTCACATCGAAAAACATGCATAGAAAATAGATTATAAGGAAATGTATGTTTAAGTGATCTTTCAATATAAAGCATTAAGGCATGTTTAATGTTTACTCTTGAGTTCATTAACTTTCGTGTCTAGGGTGAAAATTTTTCTTCCTTCGCTTATGTCTAATTCTCAAAAGTTTCTTATTCCGTGTCTATTTTTGTAAAGCGGCCTATAGTCAATTCACTAAGAATGTAAATGTTTATTGACTAAGAGAAATAAATGCGTCCTTATTTTTGCACGTGATGTAGGAATGAAAGTGATGCAGTATCATAGCGATAAATTCGCGAAATTTGAGGCAGTTTACTGTCTTCTTTTCTACTGTATCTACTTAATAGTGTGTCTAGTATGTTAGTCACTTTGAGCACAAGTGAAAAGATAGTGCTAGTGATGTTTTAACCATGTTTAGATCTTTTAATAAATGATCGGTTGTCATTCAGGAAGGTAGAAATTGATTTTTGATTCATTTTTGTTTAAGTATTTATTTTAGATTTGAATATTTGATAAACACAACACAATGGTCAGATACTTCAGATATTATGCGAAAGAATTTTACCATCTTTAGATTATTATATAGTCATTTTTAGGCCAAGTTTTATTTTTAAAATGTGGTGAATTTTTACTCTAATTTTATTATAATGTTAAAAGTAATATACACTATCTTGTTACTAAATTATATGTTGTAACTACACTCAGTATTTATTTTTTTAAACCCGGCAAATAAAAATTATTTAACCTACCATTTTTTTTATCAAAATTTTTTTCAAATGATGTTGTTTATATTTTTATTGACCAACTTGACTTTGTGAAATGGTCAGATTCTACTGAATTTGGCGCAATGTTTTGATTAGTCACATAAAAAAATTTTAAACTTTAAATTTAATTTTTCCGACCGTATAAAACCATTAAAATAAGTTGATAAAGAGCTTTCTGATGAAGCATTAGTGAAAAGTGGTGTCCCTCAGGGGTCAATTTTAGGACCTCTTTTGTTTTTGCTGTATGTGAACGACATGACACAAGCAGTAGAC
>JAUZNK010085363.1:0-12882 GCA_035046665.1 Euphysa ruthae | reverse complement strand
ATCACCCCCTACCCATCGAGGGACCACAATGAAAATAAGGCTTTGGCTTTTCTTGTGCTTATCCCTGCTATCAATATTTTTTAAAATATTGTGGTATGCAGTAAAATTTTTTTTTTTTTTTTTTTTTTTGTTTTTTAAACTATGTTCTTAACATTTATTTTGTAATATTTTTATTGATAGTGAATAAATACTTACTTACTAAACAGTCGCTATTGGCCAAAATTCGAAGCAAAGTAGCCATCTTTAAAATTTTAGTAAAAACTCTAGTAAAATTTTAGCTTTTTTATAAAAAAAATTAGAATGTTGTTGTGTAACAAATTTTAATGGAAATTATAATGATAAAAACAAAGCTAAAACTTTCAGGCTTTCAAGGTCAAACAAGTCTTGTGCCTACTGCTCCTTCAGTTCCAAGAACAACTTCAAGGGCAGTGAGCGAATTTCGAAATAAAAAACTAAAAATTCCTTCGTTTAGCAAGAAAGATATCATTGAAAACATTGGTTGTATCCCTGATAAGATTAAACAATTAGAGTTGAAAAAATTACACTTTATTACTTACACATGTGATGAAAAATTTACTATACAATCAATAGGCTTCTTACCAAATACTGCTGTTCCAAGGTTTTTATTAAAAATTAACCATGATTTAATTTATGATTCCTTTCGTTGTGGTTTAAAAAACAAGTTAAAGGCTTTGTTAGTAAACTGAGTTTTTAAGTTGAATAGGTTATCGCATTTGGAGGAAGCATTATGATATCTAGATATAATTTTTCACAAAAAAAAAGTTCTCTATGAGCAAATAAATTCGATGAATGTGACTTTTATTTGGGATAGAAATCATTCAGACGACACAATCATGCGTGCGTTTGAATATTTTTTCAAGAATTGCTTATAACAGATTAAGATAGAAGTTTGAATTACCTCGTATACATCCTCTTATACGAATATATAAAAATGAGCCTCAAAAGACCTGTATTTTGTTATTGGATGAGGTATGTGAAAGCAGCTTCACAATATCATGGAATAATCGACTTTGCCAAAATGGTTAACAAACCAGCCCTTTTAGCATATACTCTGCTCTACTCTGCTTGTATGATTGTCACGTTATTTGGAGGGCTGTAATTTTTGTGCAAAATGTTGTCTGTATGTGAAATTAACTCTCAGTTTGTTTTCTACCAAGCAAATCTAATTGCTGCTATGGTGAAATCTGCTGGTGGGGATAATATTGTCATAATTTGCAGTGGTAATCGAGTTAACCAGAGTTTATTTCTATTCTTTACAAGAGTTAAACTACGGCGCAATGTTGATAGCATGTTTCTTTTGCTGGATTATGTTCATTTGTTAAAAAACATTTGTAATAATTGGATAACTGGAAAAACCTCAAGAAATACAGTTTTTCACCAATGAAGAAAAGAAAACAGCATGATCTTGAAAATAAATCCAATCGTGAAACTATCACAGCTTACAGAAGTTTCAGTTTACCCGAAGCCAATTGAGTGTCAAAATATTCGTACTTGCTTACAAGTATTTTCTGATGAAACAATGTCGGCATTGAAAATCCATCTAGAGCTAAAAAACAACAAAGTTAGTCTTGGCTGAAATTTTTTTGAATGGAATAATAGAAATAAATAGTTGGTAACATCAAAAGGGAAGAAAAGTAAAAAAATTTTGAGAAAAGACTTTAAAATTCAAATTCTGCATTGAAGATTTCTATAGAAGGTGATTGATGAGCTCAATTTCCACAATCTTGATACTTGCTTATGAATAACAAATAATTTTAAATATAATTTAAATATAATTTTAAATATAAATTTAAATATAATTTTAAATATAAATTAAAATATTATTATATAATTATATATTTAAATCAGTTTGAAAAAAAATCTGTGTTGATTTTTATCTTTAACAGTCATTTATAAATACGGAAAAACCACCAGGCAGTGTGGGTTTTCAGTTCAGTGCTTCCTTCTACTTTTCCAATAAGTTAACTAAATAAAGTAACTGAGTAAATACTGCAGAATGTTGAGATGACATTTTATTTTGATTTTATATTATTTTTATATTATTCATTTATCTATCCTTTTATATTCTGACGTTTTGCCTTCCTGCATTTGATATTCTGACGTATTACCTTCCTTTTTTTGACCTTCTATGGTTATTATTTTTTTCAGTTAGGACTGTTCATATGAATAGAGTCCATCACGGGGTGTTTGGGAAATTCAGGGGCGTTTGGTTCATCACGGGGTGTTTGGAAAAAATTTTGAGCCCTAGTTTTAAACTGGATCTATAATTTCAAATAACTCAATAAAAAATAAAAAGAAAAGTTATATCGATAAGTGAGGTCAATCGACACACACACCTCAGTTGGTGAGAGGTTTTCTCGCATACGGAACACAGTTTTTTTGAGTTGCTGCAGGTGGGTCTTCTTTAAAAATAAACTTCCGACCCTCGCACCGAGCAATAAACATTATTACAATTAGTACAGACGTGTTTTTAGAAAATAAAATCGACCAAAACCAGAGCGCAGAAGAAAAAAAAAAATTATTTTTTAAATTAATTTTTTTAACTGTCCACGTCTAAAATTGCTAATTTAAAGACAGGAAAATAACGCTTCGGAAAAACTGTCCACGCCTAAATTTGCTAATTTGCAGACAAGAAAAATTTTTCTTTCATCCTCTTTATCCAAGTTGAAGTAAGTATATAAAAACACGATTAAATGCGACAAAAATATATGATCATTGTTTTTTATAGAAACCAAGCTAGATTTTTTATGTTATCTCAATAAATAGTCGGAAAATACACTAATTCTTCGCTGTGAATTTATTTTATAGATTTTTTTTAATCTATATTAAAATTTCAAAAATTTATCATGGGGACTTGGAACTCATTTTCCCAATAACATGCTGCCAACGTACTCAGATGCAATATTTCATTTATATATAAAATGCTATAGCCTCATACAAATAAAAAATCATGTCACCAGGTTAGATAAACATCAAATCGATCAAATACCAGTGCACTGTTGATTGTAAAAGATCCGACACGTAAATCAATAATATTCCACCACTATATTACAAGGCCAAAAATTCTGGAAAGGTCAGCTGGGAATGTGCTCACCTGATAGTTTTTTGCAATCTTAATAGCAATATTGATAGGAGCATCGTACACACTTTAAATTCGTGTCGTCGACCCTGTATAGACATCTAAATCAATAAGAATCAGCATTTGGTTCAAATAAAACTCAATCAAAAAACTTATTATTATGTGGTCTGCTCTCACTAATCAAAATAATTATGTTGCTGCACCATTACAATATTCTCTCAAATACTTGTTTATATAATTTTTACGTTTACTGATGTACTTTTCTTCCAAACACAATTTAACTGACAGCTTTTTCTTCTATAAGGGACTTTTTCCTATAGTCCAGTGAAGTAAGCTATATATATATATATATTTTTTAGTTAGCCAATTGAAATAAAAGTAGTTGTCTTCCGGTTAGACCAGATATATGCTGCACTTATACTTGCCGCTTTTGGCATCTCAAATTGTTTTGAAATGGGTTTTAATTAAAGAGAAGCAAAAAACGGAACTTTTTGCTTCCCTTCATAATTTTTTAGTTCATAAATTAGAGCTTGCTACAACTATTTACTCTCAACAACAAAGGAAAAGATGCAAAATATACTGTCAATTTAGGTCAAGTAAAACTCAAACTGGACTCTGCTCTGCTCTGTTACACAGACATTTCAAAACTAATTAATATAGTAAAGTAACAAATTATGAAAACCGGGGAAAAATTGAGGGTGTTGGCGGAGTTACCGCCCACCTCTATTTTGTTTATGAGGTAAACCTCAACTGCAAAAGTAGTTATGGAAATTTGGAATTTTCATTAACTCTGCGCAAAGATAAAAATAATTTGTTAAGCATTTTGAAAGATTTAGAGAAAAATTTAGAAAAAGATAAAAACAATATCTTAGCGCGGTTTGTATCGGGATTGTTGAGTATATGGTAAGAATAAAAACGGTGGCGATCTAAAAAGTACAAAGTTTTTAAAACCAAATCAAATATTGTCTTGCAAATGAAAAATTAAAAAAAAAAAAAAAAAAAAAAAAAAGATCAACTCATTATAAATCAATATATTACTTTATAAAAGCATGAGTGTGTCATAGATGTAGCTGCAGTGCAATGGAAATTCCAAATAGTAAAAACTGTGAAAAAATAATGACCACAAGAATGTATGCAATACTCTTTAAATATCAACCAAACCGAAATATATACAAAAGAATTAAGAACGATCCTATTAGGAAAAAAATATATACACATATAATTACCGACAACTTTCATGTTAATACTACTATGTAATAAAACATAACTTACAACCACACCTAATAAGTTCAAGCATAATAATGACAAAACGACAATAAAATAAAATTTAAAAAATCTGTAAATGGCTTTGTTCATATCAAATGTCGATCTAATTTATTAAAAAAGCTGGTTACTGTTTGCAAAGCATGATTAAGTTTACCATGGGTGCTAACATTTGTCGTGCTGAGGACAACAAATCCATGTGATTTATGGGCCGCACAGTATTCATAATTCCCCAATCGCGTATTCTCTCAATACAGCCCTCTCAGCGTGAATACCATTAGAAGCTATATCAAAGCTACGAACCATGTAAGCTTAAGCAAAGTAATTGGAACCTTTTTGTTTTACACGATTTGATGTTATTCCTTTTACTGCGCAAAACTTATGGATAGAAAAACCTCTACTGCTCCTAATCTCGTGTTCTTTCTCGACAAATGGAATAGCATTTGATTTTTTCGCTATATCTGAATCCGAGATGGAGCTTGGATATATATTACTGAATAAGCTACCACCAGCATATGGTGCTATGCCAATTAAAGATTTTCCTGTTTGGGTATTCCTGTAAGTTGAAAAAATTTAAGAATTTAGCTCAAAGTTTGGAACTTAAACTATGTGGCGCCGATAATTTAATCGGTGAGACCATGTTCAGTTTCAATAAAGCTTTCCGGCATCTTCTTTACTAAATAAACCGGTTCTCGGCATTAAATCTATTTCATTGAATGTCGTTGACAGAAATATAAAACTAACAATTCGGGTGCTAGATCAATCAACCTTTTTAGAGAGGAATTATTCTTACAGTAAGGACATGGAATTAAATGCTAGAAAATTTAAAAATAAACGAAACTGTTCAACTGAGAGTCCACATAAGTATTTAAAAACAATTGGCTGGTTAAGTAATTTAGAAAATTAAAAAATTTTTTTTACAAGTTTATTTTATGCTCCAAGTTTAATATCCTCTTTTTATTATTTAATATTCACGTTTACTTTTTGATATTTCATTATTATTGACTGCATGGTTTTGTGCCTGAAGGTGGTCAAATTTATTTTTTGTGACTTTCAACTCTTGATTAAGGTTTGAAATCTCTAATAGTGCTGAGTTTTTTAAAACTCTCTTTTTTTTATAAGCATGGCAGAACAATATCTCTTTTAACAGGATTGCGTCGCTTTGAATTAAAAATTTGAGTTACCATTTCAAATTTTCCCATATGCTTTGTTTTTCCTTGATTTTGTTATGTTGATCTTCCAGGAATAAAAATATCAGGTAACGATTTATACCTTCTTTTTCCTTACTCAGATGAGGTGCAAAAATATGATCATAATCCCAGTTCATTCCATTTATTTGTAAAATTTTGTACTCATCCCGAATAGTTTCTATGGTAGGCGATGAAACTCATATATTTTTGTAAGGTGAAGCAGAACAACCCAAAGCGAAGATCTGTCTTTGTTTCTATTGAAAGTTGAAAACAAAGCTACGCTTTTGTATTTTTTCCCTACAAACCGAAAACTTCGAACCCAGCCCTCTAGCGTAATCAGACTTTTTACTTTTATAAATATAAATTAGTCTTTTCAAAACGTTTTTATTTGCAACGAAAACTTAGCCAGAAAGTTTATTTCAAATGGATAGAATTCAACCCGATTAATTGGGCCCCTCAGTTAGGCTGGCCTATTTTCAGCGTGTTCATTTCATTAAAATCAGCCCGCCATCATAGTGTTACTAAGTCACGCAACGAAAAACGTACAGTTTAAACTGACGAGATCCCGCTTTCCTTAATAAGCTTTCATGTTTGTACAATCATTTTCTTATGAAATATTTTCAGCCCGTCTGACCAAGATCTCGGCTTAAACAAAAGCGACCTCGCCTAAGCTGACTGAATTGTTTTGCATGAATGAACACGATGCTGAAATTATGAACGTTTATTAAGAGAGACGGGATCTCGCCTAGTATTTTAATTTAAGCGGACTGATCTTATCCATATGAACAACGCAAAGTATAATTAAATAATAACATGGCATGATTAACAGTGAGAAACAGTGATTTTAACGATATTAAAACTATTTATATTAGTTTGTTTTTTATCAAACATATATCTTTACAACGGCCAAAAAAATGTTTAGGAATTAAAAGTAGTTGCTATGATGTGTGAATCCAACAACAAAACACAATTGAACAACTAGATATCAAAAAAAAAAAAAGTTTATAAAAAAACCTTTTAAAAAACGTTGGGATTTACTTCAACATCAACACCGTTTCACTGTCAAAACTAGGTAAAATAAGCATGATTCCGTTTCATGTTAAATTAACTCGAAAATTAAAACCCGTTACAGCGCACATGCTTAACAAGTGAGAAAACGATTAAAGAACGGGTTTTAAAAACGAACACTGTAAACAATAGAATGGTAATTTTGTGGCAATTGGAAGGAAAGGGACAAACAACTTGGTAAAGACGGGTGTTTTGGAAAATCTTTCAGAAATGATTTAATATGTTTATTATTTGCAAAAATATTCAACACCAAACATGGACTTGGACCAAAAACGTATGTCGGTTCACTGCCGGAATTTTTAAGTAAAAACTTTTTATAAATAAGTGATGTTGGTCAAATGATAATGCACGAGTTCAACTAACAACATAAACATAAAATTTGAAGTTAATACAGACAGTTTAGCGTTCGATGGCGAGAAAATTCATATGTTTTTATAAATTCACCCATAAACCGTAAACCCTATAGCCTTCCCTTTTTTTCCCCGTACCTAAGATGCAAAAATACGAACCAGGCTTACCAACTTTTATGTAATCATTTTATAACGTTTTATCTTATTGCTTCTTGAAAAGAAAGTTTTAATGAGTAGTAATAAAACTTGACTGAAAACTTGTAATTACGTAATGGAATTACATAAGTGACCCAACATGATGAGTTGGGCAGAGTAAACGATATGTTACCCTAACTTTTGTTATAAAATAGCAGAGGTTATTAAGTCAGCAAACGAGTAAAAGTAAAACCGCCTATCTTGGTTTCTCTTACAACAATCAACAAGAAAAATCCTAAAAGATTCAGTAGGTATGCGATAAAAAAAGAATCGAGGGTGCAAGTTTGCCTTGTTAACAGATTTGTTAAAAGGAAATCTCACTCCTACCACTCCCCACAATCATGTAGCAGACAAGAGAAGATAAAAAGAACAAAAATATAGAAGAGATGAAAGTTTGGAAAGCTCTTCTGTTGCACAACTATCGCTAATTCATGGAGGTGTTTTATTAAACCTGGTCAATGATGTAAAATCCAGAATTCGTACAACAGAAGCTTTGTTCCTAAGCGATGTGTATAGCTAGAAAATGAACATCGTTAGCAAACATTAATGACTTAGACGAACTTGTTATTCAAGGGGGATTTGCCACAACTAATTTAATAACCTGCTACATCACTAAATTCACGAATTCATATATAGAGGATTGTATATGCGAAGGAATATGGTTGAAATGTGCGCAAGATGTTATGCACCGAAACTCAATTGAAATTTCAGATTTCAGTGAAGCTATACGTACCGTTATTAAAATTGGACTGGGAAAACGTAGAAAAATCATGCTTGTTGGGCCATTTAACTGCGCAAAAACATTCATAATTGAACCGATCATGAAAGTTTTTTCAAATGTGTTTGCTAACCCATTATATTTAGTTGGCTTGGTGTAAAAGAGACAGATACTATTTTATTTAATAATTTCAGATGGGCCCTATCCAAACGTGGTGGCTGCATTGAGTGTGATACACTACTCAGATTGTTAGAAGGTGGGTCAGTTACTTTACCAGCCCCAATGAACAGTCATGCCAAATATATTCACTTAACTAGTGATCTTCCAGTATTCGCCACCTCTAGTTGGCCTGTTCATTTTTGAAAAGTTGATCCAGATGAGCCACAATCAGAAATGCACAACTTAAAAACGAAATGATGGATAGCCGATGGAAAGTTTACCATTTCACCACTGAGATAGTTAAAAGTAATAAAATCACCGAAATAAAACAGTGTCGGAGATTTTTTGCTGCTTTTGTTCTTCAGTTGTTTTTATGTTACATATACCGTCTGTCATTTTACATATTTTTGAGTTTATATTTTAAATATGCATTGTTTCCTATTTTGATGGTTGATAAATTCAGATCACCCGCTTTACATGCGCTTTGCATTCCATGCAACAACATAATAAAAAATACAGTAAAAATGTACGCGTTACGCGCGTTACACGAATTTTTTTATTAAGTATAAGGTAAATATATTTACGCCAAATTTTTCCATGTGGTGAGACAGCATCATCCTTTGGATTCAATTTATGAACAAAAATCACTTCATCAAAGTAAAAATTTATATTTTTCAGTCCACAAACTATCACCATACTTCACTGCTTTATTGGCAAATTTTACCCGCTTTTGTTTTTTAAATGTAAGATTTAATAAAGATCCAAACTATAGAATATGATCACCGTGAAATGTATGATATTTGTTGTATATTCCAAGTACTTTTATATGACGAGAGGTTACACATTTTGCATTGTGATGAATCATTTTTTTCTCATTTTTTAGAATTAAAATAAAATAAGAATCAAATGAGTTCAAAGAAGCGTAACAACGTTCCCATGAAGGTGTCGTCTCTGTTTGCAAACAACCCATTATTGGTAAAACATCGGGCCGAGAATAATTCCTTGTCGAACGACAAATATTGTGAGTCAATTTGAAGAGAAGAATCAATTTGAACGCGTTGTTTTCTGTTAGATATCTAATTTTAATCTAATATTTTATGAATTGGTTATAACTAAGCCGCTCAAAAACCTTAGACAATGCAGGTTGCAAACTATTAGATCTATAGTTAGATTTTTATATTCGGCATCAAGTTCATTTGGTAAATTCCAACTTTAAGAAATTTATTTAAAAATTTTGCAAGATATATATAGATAGAATGATAGATAGATAGGTAAAAGATAGACACACAGACAGACAGACAGACAGACAGACAGACAGACAGACAGACAGACAGACAGACAGACAGACAGACAGACAGACAGATAGATAGATAGATAGATAGATAGATAGATAGATATATATATAGGTAAGTAAATAGATAGATAGATATATTTCCCAAAATTGATCAAATAAAAAAACACAATGTAGATTTTCATAATAATTAAGAATAAATTATAAAAAAAAACAAAACATTAGAGCAAGAGCTGACCAAAAAGAATGACTCCAAATATTATTAGTAAATACTTTGTTAGTTAAAGACAAGCCTTAAAAAGGACGTTATTTGTAGCTAATTTAAGTTTATCAAAAATTCTTTTAAACTGATTTCTATTTAAATCGAAAATATTTTTTATAAATAAGAGAGTTTGTACATTTGAACTTAAAAATATTATTTACTTCAGTGATAGCTTTATTCCACTTAGTGACGTACTGAGATATTTTATTGCGTTTTTACCTGATTTCTAGCTTTTAATTTTGGCAGGACTAGTTTTACTGGCTTTACTACTACGAGTTTTGAAGATGAGGGTATCTTTACTTTGAAAAAAAAACCTTTAATTGAATTTGGTAGAATAAACGACAATGAATCAAACACTAAAAATATATTTGAGACGAGTAAAATATCGGTGAACAAAGGGATTTTTGAACTACGAAAACACAAAGAAAGTCAGGACGAAACGGCATGAAGTTAATGATTCTTAATACAGAACGTTAAAGCGATAAAATCTTATTTAAATATCGGCTACCATTTTGACCCCAAATCTGGCATCAGTAACTCATAAAGCAAAATAAAGTGAATGAATAGTACTACTATTAACACAATGACGTATTTTAGAAAGCATATCTGTTTAGTTTTTTAATTAGTTCGTCAGTATGAGATTTCCTTGACCGGTGCTCGTCAATGAAAACTCCGAGATATTTTGTACTAGTTTAAAGATAGAATTTAACTTAAGCTTCAAAGATTCAGATACTACTAAATGGCTAGGTTTATGAAAAATTTTGAATTCGGTTTTGCTTGTATTCAGGGAAATACGGCTGGCGTTATGCCAATTAGTAATACCCTTAAGATCATAATTTATATTTTTACACAAGTATTTAATCGATTAATTAATGTATAAGAAGTTTGTGTCATCAGCAAAGTGATGCACAATATAATTTTTAACAGAAAGGCTTAAATCATTAATATATGTTAAAAACAAAAGGGGACATAGGACAGAGCCTTGGGAAACCCCAATTTGACCATAGTTAACTGAAGACTCAAAACAGTATATTGATACATTTTGTTTACGGTTGTGTAAAAAAGAGGAAACCAGTTTTTTGGAATACCACGTGCACAATAATGCTCCAGTTTTGCAACTAGGGTATTATGATCTACAGTTCCAAATTCTTTTTTTTTTAAAATCAATAAAAATACCTCATACGAAATTTTCAGTATCGGGAACATCTCGTATTTTTTCAGTTATGTTGATAAGGGAATGATTAATAAAATTTTTAGCTCGAAAGGCAAACTGAAGAATATTAAAACAGTTATATATATTCAAGAAACTATATAATCTTTTACAAATAAGTTTCTCAAGAAGCTTGCTTATATTTCATATCAAAGATATATGTCTATAATTATCACAGCTCAATTTAGATCCTTTTTTAACAAAGGTAGCACAGAGGATGTTTTTTAGGAGGTATCTGGGAAGATACCAGCTGTTAAAGGTAAATTGAATAATTTTGCTAAAACAATTGAAATTTCCCTGTTAAGATCCACAAAAATCTTTGGATGTTGGTATATTAAGAATATTAAGAATATAGGACCTTGATATTAGTTAACAAGGTTGGCATGTAATGAAGAAAACCATGGTAACTCTCTATTTGCCGAAACATTACTTGATTTAACAGCTTCGGATTTTAAAACGTAAGATTTTCATAAAAGCTTTACGCAATTTCTTACACTTGTTTCCTTGAAGAATTTTGGTTTTACATATGTAAATGTAGACATCTATTTAAAATTTCATCAAATCGGTTGTAGATTTCAGCGCTGTTTAAAATAAAATGACTGTTTCAGTTAGACAATATAGGATCTACGAAGTAAGACCGATAACGATTGCGTTTTTGGAGGGAGTTCATTTTAGTATTGTGTAAATTAGGCATTGTGTAAACTAATGAGTGATTATCATATATACCGGGCTTTAAACACTCGTGTGTTTTTCCTATTTGTGAAAAAAAATTGTATACAGTTGCCTTTTGTAGATTTTCAGCAGGTTGAATACGTATTATAAATACAACTAGTGTCTAGAAAACAAAACTGTCTTTTTGGTGAGAAATTACATTACCGATAATAAGTAAATTTTCATAATTTTTTTAGGAAAAATATACCAAGTAAAAGTGCAAAACATTGCAATGCATGCGCAATGCATGCGCAATTCATATGCAATGCATGTGCAATGCATGTGCAATTATTATTGTCCTCAACAAAGATTACTATTTCCCTGGAGGTTTTCAGGGTCTTTCTACGCTCCATTTAAGACAACCAAAATGTGCTGTCTAAATAAAAAATTTCCCGAGGTAATTTTTTTAGCAAGAGGTCGAATTTAGAAAATGAAACTGCCGTGGCATTTACTAGCATATGCAAAATCGGACTGCTTTTATGCCAAGCATTTTGATGATCGACAACAGGTAATAATTCAACGGGTAGAGATTAAGCTTATGCCTAAGTACTGAGTTCGATTTCGTTGAGCGCATCCAGGCCATCAAATATTGCAGGTTTTCGTCCAATCTTTTAAACGTCGATTGCTTGAGCGATTGTTTAATGCATAGGCACAATATGAACTAGACAGAGGCCTTGACAACCGTGAATTGGTGGCATTATTGGAAGATATGATCAATACAACAAGGCATATGACTAGTGTCGGACCGGCTGAAGCGATCGAAATTGTCAAGGTTCCATTGGTAGCCGTAAAGGCCCGCTTACGTGTGACACTGTTGCCTATCTGTACGATGGTCTACGTTTCTACCAACGTAAAAGTCCCAAAGGACGTTGGTCATCGACCTGTAACCGATCTATGTTGAACGCGTAATCCCTACAAAATCTAGCATCAAATTTTGGAACCTGGGCATCTTGCCCTCTACTACACTGCATTTCAAATCACGGGTTCACAAGATCACAAGCGCTAGCTGTGTCTCACCAGAATTAACATTCCACGTCTGGAAATTTTTCGCGCTTATGTCTGCGATTAAACGAACAGCATGTGATTTTATTTTTCCATTTATAATGCATTTCATCGTCATGACATTTGTTGTAGTCTTGTTGCAAGAGCCTGGTACACTTTTCTTTTTTTTGCAATGTCGATATAATCCACGATGTAGAAAACAGCGAATTTTTCTTTAGCTTCTGTGTATTTTTTACGCCCCTTCAGTCTATCTTCGATCACATAGTGCTTCAATTTTGCCTTTATTATAGCGGAGTTGGCACAGTGGTAGGACGTTTGACTCTGGAGCGAAAGGTTACGAGTTCGACTCCCACCTCTGGCGGA
>JAUZNK010085352.1:0-12882 GCA_035046665.1 Euphysa ruthae | reverse complement strand
GGTATAACTACATTACTCGTACAATACTGTTAGACAGTTAGTAAAGTAAAGTAAATGAAAGAAGTTGGTTTGTCACTATTAACAATATAATAAAAAAGGAGGATGATTCTCATGTTTCTTTTTTTCTTTTTTTCAGTATATTAATAGTTTTATCTATAGTTTTTGAAATTCAAAGTATCGATAATGAAATTTGATGTAAATAACTTCTAAAAAATTTTTTATTTAATAAATTAGATAAAACCAATTTAAAAATAATGCAAAGTAGGGAGAAAATTACCAGCAAAAATCGATTCAATTCATTTGAATTAAAGAGTAATCTGCAGAACAAAAACACTTCAAAAGAACAGAACATCCATATGTAAACATTAACTGAAACCCAACATTGAAAAAGAATCACAACAAAAACGCAATAAAATATAAATTTATTTAAAGAAACAAAGTGATAGTTTGAAATTTACACTGATACACCTAGTATTAAGTTTGATATTCCGATTAAACGACTGGTAGGCAACTGTATTAAAATATGCTATTTTTAGACTGGCCAAGCTGCAAGTATTGAAACAACACTTGCTAATAAAAAAAAACTATTTATGAAACTCTTTATTGAAGAGATAAGCTTAAGTAATAATAATCATTCAAACTTATTTTTGTCAAGACATTTCTTTGAACTGCTAAAAGAACAGTTAATAAAAACCGAATGATAAAATTTTTAAAGTTTTAAGAGCAAGTATAACCATATTTGTATTCTATTAAAAGACTAGACTGTTAGATCTGAAAAAATGAGCGCGTAACAGACATTCAAACGCAATGCTCAAAACACACTTAAATCAAAGATTTTATTCACAAGTTTCGTTTGAATGGTGTGCTCAGAAAATTATTTCATTGTTTTGTTTTTATACAGATTCAATGCCGTTGCAAATAAAAGTGTCTGCACCCAAGTTAATTTGACATCCGTAATAACAAAATAAGAAGAAAAAAAATAGAATCTCTATAATAAGAGGCTTCAGTTATGCACCCTCATACCTGTTTTATGCAAACTAAACCAGTCGGCTTTCCATTTGTTATATCAGTAAGTGAAAAAGCGACTTCCCGTCAATTAATTGGTTTGTTATTACAATCATAGGTTTTCAGGGTGTCATTTGGTAATTCCTCCCAACTCCTGACCTCCCCAAGTAAGTCAGCTATAATGGAGATTGTTGGAAAATTTTTTGACTGTTAAGGTGCTCTAGATAGTCTATAACAACCATATTACAAAAATAACAACAGAAAAACATCTTTAAAAATTTAATAATTTCAATACTGTATCAATAAAGTTGTTCGTACATAGATGAACATTACAGATTATAAAAATACTGGGAATTTGTTTACATTTCATATCTAGATTGCATATGCGCAAGGCTGCAAATAGGTGTCAGTCATTGACCAAATAGATTTCCCGTTTGCCCAAATGGAATTACTATCATTAGGACATCATGACCGAATGGATTCTTGTTCTTTTAAACTATTTATTTACTACGCAGGGCTTTAAAAAGATTTTTTTTTGACAAGTACGTTATCATACATGGAAAAATTACTCATGGACGATTTTTAAAAAAAGAGTACGATACAATATTTGCACAATTCCTCATTTTTATTTAATTACAAAGAGAACAAGCCGGGAGACGTTCAAATGGTAAGCCTCAAACACCAGTACCGACCTGCAATTCAAATGCTGCACTGTGTGTACATACTTCCAAGATATGAGCAGTAATTTTAAATAAAATATAGGCTATGAAAAGATAAAGAATACAACAACAATAAAATTTAAATTAAACCTGCAGACGAAAGTTCATTAAACTTCTGAGAAATGTGCAGTAATTTCAATTTTAAATAAAATATAGGCAATGGAAAGAAAAATAATATAATTTAAAAGAAACCTGCAGAAGAGAGCAAATATGTTTATATACTTACAGCCCAGGTGTTTAAAACCTTCTCTTCCTCCAAAAATTATCTTTCTGGCTGCTTCTCCACTTCCATTTCCTATTCAAAGATGAAGTTCTATATCTCCTATTTAAAAATAAGGGAATTAAATAGAATTATACATGCTGCTATACTAGGGAAGAAGAGAGCAGAAACATGCTCTGAAGTGCCAAATTGGAATTGAGGACATTATTTATCTAGGTGCAATGAACCAGGTATGTAACTATTCAAATGCACCTAAATTCCATGCTGAGACTCATTTTAAATGTTGCCTAAAGGTTAAGATTTTAGAACCACTGGCACCATTTCCTCCAGGTTTTCATGATTTATTTACAGGCAATAGTGTTGATAGAGCTGTGAATGGAATTTTTAACTACAATGCATACATTTTCATTAAGCCTTAAATAGATAGATTGTTGCCAATTTCACTGATGCCAAAGCTTAAAATTTTCCTCACTCAAAAACAATAACTTAATTACGAAAAAAATTTTTAATAAAATAAAAAAATGGCTAAATTTGTCATTACAGATATTTACAAAAATTTTACCTGTTGAAGAATATCCTTTTGTCTATCCAGCATTGGCTTTACTACATGCAGTACGAAATGCTGGTCCAACAAAATAGAAGGAGATATTGCCTCTGAAAAATCCAAATACTAATGTTGCTAAACCAATAATTATAAATCCTATACCAATGGAAATGAAGATTGTATATTGAGGAGCAGCCATTTTTAGATTTTTAATCTAAAATATGAATTATTTAGAAACAAACAAGATGTCAGAAAAACTTTAACGAACCCGCTGATCTAACTTACATAACTCATACTTTTTAAAATAATGTTTACCAGAAAAAAGAGGAAAGTAAAAATTCCACAGTCCTCTAAAAGCTATTTTATTTTTAAAATTATAAAGAAAAATATTCGAGGCACAATTTCATATAAATATAGAACCTTGACAAGTTATTTTAATTTTATAAACTTTCAGAAAAGTATTTTAACATCAACAGCAAAAGTTTAATCTCCTTTTTCCTATTTTTCTTTGATTTTTTTTAATACGCATTAATACTATTATTATTGTTATAGAATTTTATTTCAATTGTAATATATTATATATTATAAATTAATGAATAAAACATTGAAATCAAAGTGAATATTGATAAATAAGAAGAATTTTTGAAGACCAAATAGAATTTAAAATATGTGACTATTAAATATTAACAACTATACCAACTATACCAATCAGGGCATCTATGGTTATACTAGATAAGACACATGTAATATCAATCAAGTTTGTACAAGACAAATCTTTAGTATAAGCACATATGGATAAAATGACTATGGCAAAGTTACTTTAAAAAATATAGAAAATTTCATAGCCTAAATTCTGGGAAATTAAAGAAAATGTTTCTAGGCAACAAAATATTTGTTATATGCCTGGCAAAATGATCTCCTAAACAAAAGCACACATAGACAGAATACATATTAATTTCAGGGTGCCAAGTTTTCCTGAAGGTTTGAGGACATTTATTACTATATAGCTTTAATTAAATATTCTTTCTGGAAATTTTTAAGAAATTTGTTCAAAAACCTTTGTACTTAATGGAAATAATAGAAGATAATTTTTTACTAAGATTTTGAAATAATTGCCATTCTGGTCACACTGTGCCTTGACAGAGCCTAGGTATAAGCAAGTGGGGCATCCACATATGATGGATAAAAAGAATCAAATGCTGATACAGGATTACTATCAGGGGAGATGATATACACAGTGCTATAAGATCAATAATTCATTTGAGACGGATATGCTGAGCTACGCCTAAACAGCAAACAACATGCTACAAGCATCGTAACAATTTCACAGATTAAAAAAGTAGTCCAATAACTTGAAATACAGTAAAGCAGCACCAGGTAATTTGTTTAGATATAAGCATAAACTATTTCTACAACTCCAAATAAAAGAAAGAGGATTCCAGAGTGACTTTCCACCTAGCAAACAGCAAGCCCATTTCAACTCTTGTTTTAACTCTTGCATGAAGTCAGCATGTATTGCAACAGTATTCAAAAATTCTGGAGATAAATCTGATCCTTGTAACTACCATCCTATCAGTCTTCTTTCATTCATAATTAAGGTCTTTGAATTATCGATTAACATATGTGTTACTTGTCATTTAGAGTGGCTCAATCTGTTTCTGATCATCAGTTTTTGTTCAGGTCAGTCCATTGCTGATGCTCTTGCTGTCATCTGTGAACACGCCTGTCAATCTGTTAATGCTTGCAGTGAAACCAAGGTGATTGCACTTGACATCTCTAATTGATTAAATAAGGTGTGACTGCTACAAAATACGAATAAATTAATATGGTATCTCAGGCAAAATTTTTATTATTATTATTATATTTTCTTTTTTAACCAATAAATATTCATTTATAATTTTGTTTAAATATTAGTAAAATCATTTGTTAATATTAATACTAAGACAATGCTTGGATAAGAAATTGGTTAACAGGAGGGAGTCACTCACAGAGCAAGAGCTGACCAAAGGGAGTGACTCCAGTTTTTTTAGTTTTTTTTCAAGACGGAAAAAGCCATATTAATTTTGAAGACATAATGCAACAAACTTTGATTAATAGATTATTGAGTACAAACGACTTTAAAAACTAGTCTTTTAAATTGGGTTCAGTTTAAATCAAAAATTGATTCATATTGAAAAAATCGCCATATTTCATAGAGAATAATCTGTAGATTTCCATCAGTGATTTGTTCCATTCAGCAGTACACTAAAGTTTTATTGAGTTTTTACCATATTTTACTGTTTTAAATGATGGTAGAGCTAGCTTTCTATTATTTACAAGGGGTAACGTAATTATGAGCAGAGACTCCCAGAAAAGTAATTAGATATTGATACCGGAACATTATTTTAAAAAGAATTGTATATGAACATAAGATTGTCAATTCTAACAAGATTCGAGAACAAAGTTATATTCAAACTATGAAACAAAAATGATGCATTAGAGCAGAAAGACTGAAAGTTTATTATTCAGACCGTTGAAGTGAAAGTAATTTATTTAATAAGTTGTTTCCATTCTGACCCCAAACCTGACAGCAATAGCTAATATGCGAAGAAAAAATTGAAAAATAGAACGAATGGTATAAAGCATGCTATTTGATCTAGTTTTTAAATTAGTTCGTTAATGAATGGGAATATCACCATGTCAAACTCTCATCAATCAAAACTCCAAGGTAGTTAACATAAGTTGAAAGGTAAAGACATTTTCCATTGAACTTTATTTCTATTTCATACTCAATAGGTTTTCTTATGCTACGAAATACAATTAACTCATTTTAATTATAATTAGGCAGATTCGGTTAGCATTTAACCAGTTAGTAATAACTCTGAGATGTGAAATAATCTTTTTAAGTATCATTTTTTGACTTGTTTACATACAAAAGGTTAGTGGTGTCAGCAAAGTGATATAATATAGAATGTTTAACTGATTGATTAAAATCATTAATATAGATTAAAAATAAAGAAACAAGTACAGACCCTTGGAGGCCTCCGCATTTAATAGTTTGGATAGAAGATTTAAAACCATTTATTGTTACAAACTATTTACTGTTTTTTAAATATGAAGAAACCCAATTTTTTATAACAACACAAGCACCATAATATTCAAGTTTAGAGATAAGAATATCATGATCATATTTTGAATATCATCAAGTTTTTTTTTGTCCGGCCGAGAAAGTAAAGTGCTCCTCGATAGCCACTCTTCGAAACCGTTACTCTGTAGACTCTGGTGTTAAAATAGAAGCTTCTTTCCATATACCTCGTTAGGGCTCCTTTCCTTCCATCTGTGCTGACCAAAGGTACTGAACTCACTGAACCTACGCATATACGATTGTTTGACCTAATGTTCTAAAATAACCTTTCTTGGAATTCTTAAATTAAATTAATTTCAAATTTCTCTGCCTTAAAACTTGGAATTCAATTCTGGGTGTCACACTTTCTCCCGCCAAGAGTATACTTTCTATCTATAAAACTACGATTCCACCATGCATCGAATATTGCTGCCATCTTTGGGCCTCTGCTGTAGTTCCACATCGTCTTGACTGAATTTAAAAACGTTTGTATACTTAACTTTGTTGATCCCAATTTTGGTTTGAATTTTCAATCACTTTCCCATCTCAGAAATATAGCTTCATTGTGACTGTTTCATAAGCATTTCCATGGCCACTATTCTGATGACTTGAAAAAATTAACATCATCACTTAAGACTTTCTCAAGGACAACAAGTTTTCATTTGCTACTCACCATTTAACGGTATAGAGATCCCTAAACTTTACAAGCTTCTTCCCACTTACTGCTCGCTTGTGGAGCTCTCTGCCTTTCGAATTCTTTTCTTCAGATTATGATCCAATTTTTTTTCTCAGTTCGTGAAAAACTTGTCTTATATTTATCTTTTGTTTTATCCTTCTGCCTAGTACTGGCTTTTATTGTTACAGAAATCAATCGATTTAAAAAAATCAATTATTTACAATTGTTTTACACTAAATATTATGTCATTATCAGTTAATGAGTTAAAATTATAAAACTAGCAAGGGGTTAAAAATAATGTCATCTATGAAAGTACAAACTTTCCTTAAAAGCCTAATGAAGAAAAAAAAGCAAAAATAGAAGATTTAGTTCATTTATAAAAATCATTGGATCTTATCCAACATTTGAATAGGTGACTAATAACTGACATTTCTCATACTTTAGCATGGTGCAGTAAATAGTATTGAGGTGCAATACTATATAGTGCAATTTGAGTTTTTTTTAATTTTGTTAACGCTCACAGTATAACAAGGGCTTCCTAAACCTGGTTTTACTAATGCCTAGTGTCTGATTAATAGATGTTATGGCTCTGAAAGGAGTATACCCTTAGCAATTTATTTGTATTCGCAAAATTAAAATTAACTCAATGGTAAATTACGCTTTTTATCTCATATATTTTGACTTAACGGAAAAGTGCATGAGAAAATGAATTTATTTCAAAAATCAAATGTTGCAAAAATTTCATTTTGTCGTTTATTTATTTGTTATTTTTACTTTGTTTAACAGAATTTGATATCAGTCTGACTGAAAAGTTTGTTGAAGTCTTCAATCATAGTTTACTCTTAAGAAATTTGTGAACATAAGATTATGAGACTTTTGACTCGTTCTAAATATATCTTAAAAATATAATCATTTTTGTTAAAAAAGCAGCGTGGCCATAAACACCTGTTTATGGCCACCTGTATATACCAAAAAAATTGATGTCTATGTTTAGAAATAGTTTTGATTACAGTCACAGTGAGCAACGCTATAACAGTTTAAAATTACATTAATATTTCATCAAAAACTAAATTTTTACGATTTAAAGATAATTTTTCAAGTTCTTTGATCAGAGATGAGTTTCTTTTCTATGGAACAGGCTGACAAAGACAAATTATCTAATCTGAATGCAGCAAAAGAGTGATAGCTTAAACAAAAACCTGGATAATATATGTATCTTACACAAAAACTACTGATAATTTAATATCTAAATATACATTTATAAATAAAATAATTTATTTACATAATAGATAAAACTGAAAAAAAAAAAAAAAAAAGACATGATAAAGTTTTAAAAATTTCAGCCAAAGTAGTGTTATTTTGAATAACCACAAAAAGACTGAAACAGAAGAGTGGGTTAATTTAATTTAATTGAAAATCACCAGGAAAATTTATAAGGTAATTTTTGGTGATATTTTTTTATTAAAGCCTATCGAAAAATTAATTTTTCATGATTTTGGAAAATGAAAATGACTATTAGTATTATCTCACAGCAATGTTATGAAAATAATTTTAATATGACCAATTATCAGTCCTTATTCACCGTCACTATTCCACAAATTACGATGAAAGCTCAATGATCCAAACAAAACATTTAGTTTATGAAAAAATTTGAAAAAGCTAACTCATAAAAAAAATCTTGATATGATCCATATCAGCTATTTCAAAATAGCCAACATGGGTTCAGTACCAAAAACAAAAATATCCTTTAAAAATCATGCTTCATCGAGTTATTTGCTTTATCAATCCTTAACGAAAAGCAAGAAAATTAGGAAAACAATAAAGGAATATTGAGCACTTGCACAAAAGAACAGGCGAATGAAAAGTCTTGAATTCATAGGATAAGTTTAGTGCGGATCAAAAAAGCTACTTATGAAAGTAACTTTAACTATCAAAACTCCAAAATACAACTTTTTCAACAAACTTGAAAAAAGAAGCCTTTAGTAAGATTGGAGAAAAAATTTCAAAGCTGCTGGTTAAGCTCAAATTAAAAAAAAAAGGGTAGCAAACTAAACAAAATTCAGGATTACACTGTGCGTTCCAATTAAACTGTGCGTCTCAATTAAAATTCATGATATTTAGTGCTTAATATAAAATCACAAAATAGCATTAAAATTTAATATTAAAACTTAAAAATATTACTGTCATACTCAACATCACAGATGTTTGGGAGAATATGAGACTTTTGAGTGATATGATTCAAATGAGATTGAGACAAACCAAATTTTAGTTGGTACTCTTTTGCTGCCAAGTCAGCAGCAGTACTGTAATCGCTATCACAAGTTTTGTCAGTTAATGAACTTAAAGCTGATAGACTGCTAAATGATCGCAGTTGAACCACAGATGATTGCAAGTTTGATTGAACCATTAAATCAACAAGCCCTTTCAACTGGGTTGGTAAAATTACACCAGAAACATCCATGCAGAAGAGCTAAAAAAAATAGTAAATTTAAAGTTTAATAATAGACAATTCGTACCATTTCCTATAATACATCTGCTTGGAACAATACAGTCCAAGTTATCTAATTGAGTTGGTACATATATATCTTTTTCCAACTTCCACCAAAAAATAAATTTAATTAAAAAAACTTCCTGTGAAGGAAAACGCAAAATAACAACATTTAATTCTTGGGTAAACGGATTTTTTTTTTTTTTTTTTTAGTTCAATTTATGGATTTAATTTATTGAGCAAATCTTTAAACCAACTTTAAGCTTCATTTTGTAACTCAGAAAACTTCAGCATGAAATTTGGTAGCTATAAAACTCTTAAGGCAATTTTTCAAAAACATTTGGAAATATTTAAATAGACTATGTGATTTCTATGCTAAGAACATCTAAATAGCAAATTTTGAGAAGTTTGACACAAAAGCTCTTTAACAAATTACAAAGGGTTTTTTTTTAAACTGAAACTAATGGTTTTACAACCAAGCAGTCTCTATTTTTTCTATGAAATTTGCCAGCAGCAAATATGACGCATAGAAATTGATATAAATACCAGAAAATCCCCGAAACCACAACACTTAACATGAATAGGTTTATATATTCAGCAAATCTGATATGTAAAATACACTTATCTGATAACCAAATGATATAAATCGTTGTTTAAAGTAAGCCTTAGTCGAATTTGGTACATTATTATTATTTTTATGCTAACAAAAAAAAAAAAAAAAAAAAAGCATCACTTTTTTACTATATAAAAGAGTAGAGCTAATGTGAACTAAATTTTGCAAATGATGTAACTATAAGACGTTTATAAGAATTTTTGTAAGTTATGTTGGAAAAGTTTACTCGCTACGCTCTTTTGCTTGCAGCTTAGTTTGCCATTAGATACCCTGATTAAAACAAATAAACAGCCTCTGCATGGAATGCGATATGCACCATTGCTTTTACCATCTAAGGTGAGATTCTTTTAAATGTGAGAGTAATATACAAAGGGTATGATACAAGTAGAATTTTGTTTTGATTTTGTGATGTAACAGTGTAAGCCCTTTGATGTTTCATTGATTATAAGTATGTAAAAGATGTTTTATACAAATAATAGTTCTTCCTTTAGTCAGCTTGATTTATAGATTATTAATCTAATAGCAATAGGTTTAGAGTAAGACTACATAACTGTTGCAGCAATAGAATGACATTAGCGAAAATATTATCTGACTTCCCTTTAGGTGTAATGCAAATGGAATCTTTTACAAAAGAAATAGAAATTGAAAGTTCCATTTTTTGAGTGGTTAAGACGTTTTTTAAAAATGGCAGTTGTTTTCAGATATAGTTTCAGATGATAGATTAAAGATTTGTAAACTTAAAATCATTAAATTTAAAGTCATTAACCATACTAACTATTTACATATTTCCTTCAAATATACACATAACATAATTCTAAAAGATCTCTAAATCGATGAAAAAGTGCACACCAAAAAATTATATATGCTTCTAAATCACATAAGCAAACCAATGGATTGCTTCAGTTGCTAAAAACTATCCAAAAAAATTATCAATCGTCAAAATAGATAAACTCAACAAACTAAAGGAATTTGAACTGACTACTAAAGAACAATTTACTCATAAAACACCCTTTATTCACCTACGCTTAATGGAACATTAAAACATTTGCTACTTTGAAACAACATCCAAGAAACTTTCTACCTGTATTATAAATCTAATAAATTAAATGTTTAAATTTCAAATGTTTAAAACTTTCCCTGCACTTGAACAAAATTTCAATCAAGAATCGAACTATTTAATTTAAAAACTAGCAGATCCATATAATTAATAAATTACCAAACAAACAAATGAATGAATAAATGAATAAACGAGAAAATTATGCATTAAATATAAATGCCAACATCAAAATAAAAATAAAATAAAAAATAAATAAAAATAACCTAGAATATTAACATATGCTTACATTTTGTACAGATGTTCCTTGTTGATGTCGAATAGGGTTATAACTGAACTTGCTAGTTAACAGTGATGCTCCTTGAAATGGGGCTGGTGATAACAATGTCGGAGGTATACCAACCATTCTGCCTGATGAAGCACACAAAAAATTTGTATTTAATAAAAAATTAAACAATGCATTACAATCAGTGACTTCTACTGTTGATTCTGGTCTATTGTCAATCATATTCATCTTTGAACGGTTGCTTAAGCGCTCTTGGAGATCCATGTTAGGAAGATGCTGCTGAGCTGTTAAACCAAGACTGTCTAAGAATTCATTGTTAGAGTTTGTAGATGTGTTGAGATTTTCATCATCGAAACTGTCATTTAAAATATCATAAGAGTCCACCAATTTTTTTTTTTCTGCTGATGTTTGTGGTTTTTTTATGGTGAAGTCAAATAAAATACCTGGAAAATCAAACAAAATCAGCAAATTGCTGAAAATATTCCTTTGCATTTCAGCACTGTGAAATTCAATCTTTATTGAGATAAGTTCGAAAAAATTTTGCAGCCCTTCTTTAAAGCGCTGGGCATTTTTTTCTAAAGTATCTGCTGGGGCATGGCTATTTTTGAGCAAAAAAACAAAATCTACAAAATTTACACTACTGGTCATAACTTCTATTCTATTTAAGTTTAGAAGCTCAGTTTAGTTTTGTTTTTTAGCTTATGCCTGTCTCTTCAAAAAAAAAAAAAATCATCACCTGCCCCCCATACTTACATCATACGCTATCTTAAAAAAAAATTTAATTAATAAAATTGTTTCTAACGTAATAGTGTCATACAATTCATCAGTTAGAAACAGATCTAAAAAATCCATCTCAATTGCATTGTCAGGCATTTCAATATTAAATCCTGGTAAGACTGTAAATAAAGTGGGTGAGCATTATCACCTAGACTGGTATCCCCATTTATTTACCCACTTGTTGAGATAAAAACCAGGAGGGATGCCTTTAGAATTATTTGAAGTTGAAGCAGAACAGACATCATTATCATCTAAAGAAAAAAAAATTTTCTCATTTTCAGAGTCTGTAAACCAAAAAAAATTCACACTCTGCTCCTTCTCCATCACTAAATAAATCATTTGCAGCATCCTCATCCCAGTTTTAATCGTTTTCACTATCATTTTGCAAAATTATTTCACTATCATTTATAATCAAATTAGGTGAAAATGATGTGGAAGCAAGTTGGGAATTATTCACAACATCAAAACTACAGAAATTTTAATAAAACCACTTTGAAATTTCTATATACTTTTTATTTATATGTATACTTTCCTGGCTCACATGGAAAACATAAAGTCGTTATAATCTCAACCAACACATTATATTCAATTTCGCAAAAATTGAAATATATAATTGCAAGCGGTCGTACAAAAAAGAATATTTAGAATTCAAATTTTATTACAGCAAAAGCAATAAAGCTGTTTTTTTGCATATACTGGACTTCATTTTCATCTTTGAATGAAATGCAATCCTTAGAAGCTTTTTTTTAACCGTAAATCTAAAGAATTGAACAAGGTGTTACAAAAAAAGATTAATTTAGGCATAAAATGCAATAAAAAAACTATGAAAAATCTACTGATTTTGTTTTGAAGATCTGAAGCAAATGATAACATTAAAAAATGATAGAACTTTGAAAAACCAGCAGTAACTTTAGTCATACATAGTTATACTTTTAGTCATTCATAGTTGAAATATCAGGAAGAAAACTGCAATTAATGGAAATTGCATTTTGTGGATTTCATGAATAATTTATTGAAAAATCAACGCTGATAGGGCATCCTAGCATTTTGACATTTTACAAAAAATAACTTATAATGAATCATAAATATAATGGCAAAAATCTATTTAAATTCTATAACGAAAATGGAACTGATGCTGCTTCATATAGAGGCCAGATTGATGGAACATGTTTCAAAACTGATTAAAATAAACTAAAAAAATATATATTTTGATTGAGATGTGCAAAACCTGGTCAGAAAGAAATTTATATATCAAAAATTTTATGTGGCCATGCCATTTATAGCTACAACATTGGAAATTATTTTAAGAGCACACTATGATATGGAACAGTTTTGTTCAAAAAAAGGTAACTCATTTCTGCTGAATGGACTAATTAACCCCTTAACCGTTACAAATG
>JAUZNK010085351.1:0-29334 GCA_035046665.1 Euphysa ruthae | reverse complement strand
ATGGGCCCACGTGGCGGGTCTTGGAGTACTTAAAACGCCCATATTCGTCTACAAAATTCGCTCAACAAAACAACCCGACCAATTTGAGCTCATGTTGCATTAGGCAATGAGTTTTGCTCAGAAACTCAGAGATAACATGGAAATAAATTTCCGCCAGAGGTGGGAGTTGCTTTCTTGCTATTTTTAATTAACTCTCGTTCAACGTTTAATGGAGTAGCTCAAGAATGCGTTAATTTCTGTTTCAAAACGCAAAAGAGTAATTCGAGAGGCATAACTAATCTACCATTATATGAATTAAAGAATAAATTCAATGTGTTTTTTGGAAGGAAAATGAAAGATATTCACTTACTGTATAACTATAAATATTTCACTTCACTAAGAAAGAAACTATTTGGTGAACTTCTATACAAATTTTAAAGCAAATTTCATCATAAATAAATCTATTAAAACAAAGAAAACACAGCAATGATGTTTTATAGTTTTTTATACATTTTTATACCACTTTATCCATAATTTAGATGTGATTAATTGTGATATATGGAAAGATTTTTTGAACAGATGAATTGCATGCTAGTTTTTTTTGTTAATAAATTATAAATTACTTTGTAAGGATGTTTTTCAAAATTTAATCTTTTTGATTTTTCTTTAATTTTTTCCTCCTAATAAATTCGAACTTGTCACATCAATTAAAAAGTCAAATGTAACTGGTGATCTGTGACGTAATCGAAAAACTGCTATAAAAGATGTAACTCTAACAGTTGTCAGAGTAAATCAGACGACATTTTTTCTGATTTTAATATTTTTCAATGAATTTTTTTGTAATAATAATTTTTTAATTGTATAGATTTTTTTCTAGCTATATACTTTTAGTGTTCAACTACGGAAGATATGTGCAACAACATGACAGGGTTTTTGAATCTGCAAGATAAACTTAAGATTATATCCGACGATGGGTCCTTAAAGGAAGAAGTTGCAAAATGCCGGAACGAGGAAACAAAAAATCAAACAATACGAAAGAATTTCATATCAAGTATTTTATAAAAGGATATTGTAGAGAGTGAATCTCCGAAAGATTTACTAGTGTGACGGAAAACAAAGATTTAACAAAAGCAAATTATATTCGAATCATATAAAAATAAATTTTTTTAAAAGAAGTTGGTATTTGAATGTTCTAATGAAAAAAGAACGTAACAAGAGTGAAAGAAGAACAATATATTGATAAAGATTTCAATTTCTGTTTCGTCAAGCAATATATAATGTAAAAGCGCTCTTAAATGAATATTATAACGCTATTCGACAAAGAAAATTTACAAAAATGGAATTAAAAATTGAGATAGGAAAGTATTGTGCTAAAAAAATAGATGTTATAATGGATCACGGATTTAAGAGTTTGACATCGTTGTTGCTAGCTGTTGTATGGAGAAGTGGGTGAATATCTCCTACAATATAAGTATAGTAATTATTTCGAGTGTCCTAAGAATTAGTAAGATTCGGACTAAACTATCAACAAAATATCATTGTAACCAATGGATGATACGTGGAAATAATAGTAAAATCAACCAATCACCACTATATGTGATGCCATTTGACAAATAGGGTGATAAATTACAAAAATTACGCGTAAATAGCGATCGACAGATTGATATATGAACTAGCTTAGTTTGAAAATTTTGTACCATCTAAAACTGAAGGAGAAACAAGTCAGAGAAATTCGATAAAAGCTATATTCACATTTCGTCAAGACCGCAGAGCTCGTCAGCAACTACGAAACTGATGAACTTTTTTTAATAAAATGCAGCAGATCTGCTCTTAAGGGAGTCGCTCATTATAGGAATCGCTGCCGAAAATACTGTTAATTTTTGGGAAGAAAACACTGTTAGTTTGTGGGACGGAAATAAAATTAGCTCGTGGAACGGAAATAAAATTAGCTTGTGGAACGGAAATAAAATTAGCTTGTGGAACGGAAATAAAATTAGCTTGTGGAACGGAAATTTGTCAAATTTTGTCAAAAATATAAGAATTCATATGTGTTAAAATGTTTGAATACTACAAAACTCTTCAAAATTTAAAACACATTAAATATATTAGTCCATGAGATAGAGTCCTAAAAACAGCGTAGAACTCTCATATCAACAGAAAAGTTCTTGTTTTTATTTTTAAAAATAGACCTATTCAGTTCTCCAAAAATATATGATCGCCGTTATAAAAAAGTAGCTTTTCATATTTTTTTGACCAAATAGCTTCGTTCACTTTCTAATATTTTATTAGAATTACTGGGCAATATTTTATTTGTTTTATTTATTTATGTCTATTTTTCTTTTAAATAACTTGAGTTAAATTCAGTATGAGTCGGGCAGAAAAGTGCCTGATTTCGGCTGAACCTTGCACTTTGGTGTGTAGTAGGCTTTATTGGCTATTTTGCATCAGAATTTAGTGTAGAACCCGAATCTGATTAATGCCAATCATCAAAGTTTGGGTAAATCGAGATATTTAGACAAATCTATAATGACGTCATTTTTGGCCAAAAAAAACAAAGAAAAATTAAAGATTTCTGACTGCCTTATTGTTATAAACAATTTTTTACCATATTTTATGCAGGATTTCAATATACATCAAAAATATAAAAAAAATATTTGCAAGAAAAGAAATTCTTCACTTTTCATGTGAGCTTTATCAGCAAGAACATAGTCGCATGACGTTTGTCACACTTGAACAAATCTAATATAAACTTCCTTAAACTTTTAATTTATGCAGTTAATTCTGCTTCAGTATTAACAAGTAAAAGAAGTTTTAGTTTGTGTCTTTTTTAAATATTTTTACATATATATTATATGTTTTTAGACACAAGTGAATGCCGACAAGACAATTTCTTTGAGACCATCGAGCAGCTTAAGCAGGTTAGGTTAGTGATTTTGGCCCATTGCGAATGTGTCTCAACGTATACATCCAAAACCCACATGGACAGGTATCTTGAAAAGAGATGACAAAAGCGGATTCCCTGATTCCAAGAAATCAAGACAAGTAACAGAGATTGAATTTGCTTTTCGAACTTTTTTTCTGTGGTAAATGCTGTTAAAAGAAATTGTTTCCTGTTTTTGAGGTAGTTTTTGAAACATTCAAGGATTTTTCCATTTATACCATAATGTTGCATTTTTGACAAACAAATATGATGATTAACTGCGTTAAAGGCTTTTGAAAAATCTATAAAAACGCCAAGCACAAACCAATTATTTTCAGGGTATAATTATTTTTTTTGAAAATCGGATTTACACTAGCAATCTTTGTAAAGTCAGGAAAAAACATATTATTAAAAGATTTCTTCAAGACATGAAATAAAAGTTAAAATATATGTTCTAAGTTATTAGTGGCTTTCCGTTTAAAGCTAAAATTTTTGGAATGTCATTTATCAAGTGGTAAAAACGAGGCTTCAAAACGCCTTTTGGAGACAAAGTTTAAATGTTCTCACAGCTGAAAGCTGTTTTGTTTAAAATACCCAACCTGCTTAGCGAGAGACAAAAAATGAAATAATCATCTTGGTTATGGTAGTTTGTTTCAACAAGTTTTTGTTATAAAAAGCTACATTGAGAATATCGTCTGAACAATTTAAAGAAGAAAACCGTGCATGGAAAAGCATAGCTCCATACAAAACTTAGTGTGTGTGTTTTTAGCGAAATATAATTATATTATTTCCCCAGTGTTTTAGAAGAGCAGAACGACTATTCCAAGCTGAAAATTCTCGAAAAAGGTAATGTTGTTTTCGAGGTCACTGGTGGTTAGCAAGGAGCTACGAGTGCAAATCAAACCTGTTTGAAAAGCTTATCATTTCAATGTAAAGTAGAAGGTAGTGAACAATTTGTTGTTTTTTAAACCCAATCACAGAAACTAGTTATGATTCTTCTAGTATTTTAATGTTGAGTTTTTTTTTTCAATGATCGTCTGAAAACCATTTTTATGTATCTAAAACATTGGTATTCAAATAATTTCAGGGGTCCAATAATTATCCGATTAAATTTGCCCTAGAACTTTAACACGAAGTATAATGAACTTAAATCATTATTCATACAGTGAAACTACCGAGTATTAATCTTCGTGTCAGTTTTTAAAGAAAAGATTAATCATGTGTAATCTTTTGGTGATTAAATATTACAACATCAATATTAGCTTCATTGTTAAAAAATTGATTGAAATGTCTTATTTAAAAGATTGACTTGTAATAAACTTGCAAAATATTTTAGAAATAGACTTGACATGAGGAGAATAAAAATAAGGAACATTATAAATTACGGAATAATGTATTTTTTGATTTTGACATTGTTGTGGGTGAACATCCCTTATTATTATAGTAATTATACTGAGAGAAAATTTTTTAATAAGTCAAAAACAGAAGACACAATGAATAATGACGAAATAAATTATTTGTATGAATTAACAAGTGAACTGCTAACTAAAAGTGAAAAATGGCACAAAACAGAGAATTTGTTAAAACGTACTAAAGACTGTGATGTATATTTTAACAAGTTTCCTGCATTGATAGCTTCTAATGGTTTTATTAATTATGAGAAAACACAATTCATTGAGCAATTTTCTATCGCATTTTCGCATGTCGTACACAAAGACATAGCAATTCTCGAAGTTTTTCTGGCATTGTATTTTCGTCCGAATAACTTCCATTGCATTCATGTAGACAAAAAGGCTGGCGATGAAATTCGAAAAGCAGTAGAAGGTCTTGTCAGATGTTATTCATTAAAGAAAGGAACAGGTGAAATATTTGTTTTTGACAAAGCAGAATCGCTATCAATTGATTGGGCAAGCTCCGAGCTATTAAAAGCTGATCTTATGTGTATAAACAAGCTCTTAAATTTTGCAAATGACGGAAAGCCTTCATGGCAATATATTTTACCGGTTGCCGGAACAGAGCTTCCCATAATTCCTTACCATGATTTTCATAATACATTATCAAAAAGTCTTAGAAATAACAAAAGTGCTGTGGACAGTTTGATTTTACCAGAGAGAAACAAAAACCGACTGTCGAGTGAACAAGTGCCATTTATAAAAGGACGCCCAAAAATGAATCAACCAATTTTATTTGAACTCAAAAACCCAATAGCTCCGTATAACATACCTTTTAAGGTTTTTAAAGGCATTCGCTATGTTATTCTTTCATCAAAAGATGCTTTGTTTATAGCCAAACATCCTGTGGCGAGGGCATTTTACGACTTTTTCCAATTAGGTAATTTCCCAGAAGAACATTTTTACTCAACTGTGATAAGAATTAAAACTGATAAAGAGGGATTGTATTATCAAAATTGGAATGATGACACTGAAAATGGTGTGTGTCTACGTTACCTAATATGGGGTTGTGATGAGTGCTACGGCAAATGCTTTAACTATGTATGTAACTTTAATTCAATGGATTTAAAAAAGGTGTGGTCAAACACTCACTGCATAATAGCAAACAAATTCAATCTAAATATAGATTCAACAGCAGTTATGCAACAATTTATCTACGTCTTGCAAAGCACAAATTGGTATGACAAGAGATGGAAAAAACTTTTTCTGAAACTTCGCATACAAAACATAAAGTCAAAACAACAATAAATTAAGATTTCTGGTCACTTGAGAAAGATTGTACCAAAAATTGAAAAACTTTTCTGTATAAAAATGTTCAAAATTGGTGCTAAAGAATGATTATTACGGTATTTTTTCTCTCAATAAATCATCAATTATAAGGCCAAAACTTCTTCATGCCACAAGGCAAAAACGCACTTTCAAATTCCATATGGACCCAAATCCGGATCAGTTGTTATAAAAAAATATTTTCAGGTGCACCATAACAATAAATGATAGAATAAATTTGGAAAATATTCGATGAAAAGTGTTTTTTGTTACAAAACAAACATATTAAAGTTATAACTAGATGAATTTTACAGTTATAGCAGATCGTAGTGAATTTAATTTCTGACTTACTGACATTTTTGCATTTTTAGATTCTGAAGTTTATTCCTGGTCAGCGAAGTACGGAGTATAAGTGCGTTTAAGCTTATAAACTAAATGTTTTTATCACTCACAGGAGACTTTAATATACTTCCAGATCGGAAAATACAAGTTGTATAGTTTTTAGTGAATTAATCATGGACAGAAATAGTTTTAAGAAAATTTAACGACTTAAAACCTAAAGAATTGGAGTTTCAAGATTCTTATGATGGATGCTTTTAAATCGTCTAAAAGTCGGAGTTTCTTCAAATAGTATTGAAGAGTTTTTTAGGATGACACGTAAGTCTCTCTTATGAGTAAGATTGATAAGTGAATTAGCTGCAAAGCATCCAGATTAAGGGACAGAAATTACAAATCAATTTCCTAATTTATTGGTCTTTTCTGGATTCAATCTGTAAAATTCGGTCTTTTTAAATGTTAAATGTTTTCGTTTATCAAAAACATAATCTAAGGTTTTCGAAAATAAATGTGCTGATTATTTAAATGGTAATTTTAACATTTTTTAAACTTCGAAGAACGCTTGTTTTATATGATTCCAAGAAATTTCTATCATCAAATTTTTCTCTGGTAATACCCTAAATATTCTCCTTTCTCATCCTTTTGATCTTCTAATTTAAAACTCTCTTATAAATTTCTCTAGAATATTGAACATACACGCCATTGTTCAAATCAATTTCATTATGAAATTGATTCCACATTCATCACATTCTGCCATTATGACCATTCTTCTTCACAGTCAATAATGACAGGTTTCTAATAAACTTTTAGGAGCGACTAAAGATGAAAATATTTAATTTGTAAAATGGCTAAATACGCCTTTAAAAAATTTTCTTTTGTTTAAAAACAAAAAGTCCATCAACAGCGAATTTCCTATTCTGGAGAAACATAGAAAATTTGTTTTTTTCATTTGCGCTGAAGTATCATTGAGCACCAAAGTCTGTGGTACTAACGGCGCTCAAATAAATATTCTAACTTTGAAGTTATTTTATCTCTTTATAATTAACTCTTATAGCAAGTGTAGCTAGTTAAAGAAGAGTACATTGGATAGACTCAACTTTATCCACAAATCTTTAAATGCTCGATCTATCATATATGATATCACCACAGGGCGGATATATACTTATGATTTATAAACATTAATTATTTTATTTTCATTCGCAATCGTATACTCGTTGGTTAATATGGTTAAACAAGCATTAGAAAATCAAATGAACAATAGTAAATATAAATGTAAAGTGTCTGCTAAAGTACCAAAGATAAGCTTGTGTTCCAGAAAGCCAACTCCTCTACCTAAAACTTCTGTTCCCAATTCTGCTGATACTGATACTTATAAACAATCTTCATCTGCTTCCTCTACATTTGAAACATAACTTGCTACGTCCGCAAAGACGATAAAAGCCGATATATCATAGCCTTTAAAGGTTATTGAAAGCCGTTTTTCACACGATTCTTTACGAAATATTGCTAATTTATTCTGAAGATGATGCTTCCAGATATCAAAGTTTTGGAAAAACTAATAGTACGACAAAATTAGCCTACTTAATTACCCAGCAAGCACAAGACGTCATTTCAAAAAGAGGTGGAATATTCAATGTCGAATTTTTCAACGTCGATTAAAGGTTGCTGTATAACAGATAAAACAATGTTGATTTGTTAATTAATGTTTATTCGACGTTTAAACGACGTTACATCGAATGTTGCATATTTAGTTTCATAAAAAGGATTTTATTTATCCTTTCTTTTTCCAGATCTTCCTTTAAAACAATAATTTTTTTTTTTTTTTTTTTTCGAAAGAATTATCACATTGTTGATTTTTAGTTGAAAAATCATGCTATAGATTAAACGTTGAATCAACGTTTAATAAACATGTTACAAATCTATAACTATATTTTTCAAAAAGAATTATTAAAATAAAATACGAACTCATGGCTTTGTATTTCTATTCATTGGTATGTATAAAAGATACTTCCTTATTCAAGTTATAATTGTGCATGCAATATATGTGATGTTTATGCAATAAAAAATGATTGGACTATCGGATAGAAGATTATAGTAATAAAATTATGAAACATAGACTAGTAAGCTGATAAGGGTTTGGGTTGATCTATATGGATGATAATTTTTTTATTTTCTTTTATTTATCAGTTCAGATGATTTACGACTTTATTTGACAAAATGCCTCAAAATTTAAATTTCTATTCTTAGGCTTGGTGCGCAATTAAAAAAAAAAAAAAATGTTTTTTGTAGTTTTTACCTCTTAAAATCATTTTTTCATCTATTTATGAAATTTGGAGTTACTTGAAAAAAAATTTTTTTCGGTTCCCAGCAACGAAGCAAGATGAGTAGTAAAATGGCGTCCTGGATTGTTTGAGATTTATTGAGCTGGAAATGAATTATCCCTGATTATGTTATCAATTAGTGATTGTTTTTTATTGGTTTGCTGCTGCATTTGTCTCGTATGTTGTTGGCTGCCACAACTCCTTGTCAATAAAAAAAAGATTACGGTTTAAAAGAACACAAGGAGTTGAAAAGATATGGAAGAGTGACAGCGAACTTATCATCTTTGGCAACTCAATTGCTAAAGGTGTGAATCAAAAGACCAATCAAAAGACAAAAGACAAAATCACAAAGACCGTGATGCTTTTGAAGAATTTTTTAATGTTGGTGTTTGAGGAGACAAAGTGGAGAAGGTTTTTTAGCGCGTGTAGAACACCGTTTCAATAACAACATTCCATCGATATTTATTCACTGTGGTGCAAATAATTTAAATGACCATTCACTTTGGAAAATATTTTTGAAAACAATCTCTTCATTTTTAGATCAACTAAAATGGTAACTGTCTGTACAGTTCAGTTGCACTTTGTTTAAATACGTGTGACTCAACTCCAAAAATTCTTCGCCCTCTGATGAATTCTAAAGTACAGTCTAAAATTAATTTTAAACTTGGTAGCAATATCGATGATAACAACCTTAATAATGCTCATGTAGCTAGTACAGATAACCTTGGTCCAAATCTAGATTCTTACCCTTCTATTTCAAATCTGGATAATTCTGCTTCTAATTCAGATTCTTCTTCTGATGTTTACCTATCGTGAAAAAAGCTGTAATTTAATTGCTGGTAAAGATGACATTCTTTTATTAAACTAGTATATAAAGTGTGGGTTCCTAATTCAATTTTCCATTTTCCTGTTTCTGGTCATCGAAAGAAAAGGTCGTTTTAAAGCTAATGGCTTATCCAACATTCCTGGTTAAGTTATTCTAGCATTGAAGATGGAGCATATTGTCTTCCATGTAATCTATTTGGTATGAATATACCAAATAACACTGCTATTTCTTTCGTAAACCTCTTGAGGATTGGAGTAATGCAACTAGAATTTTTAAAGAACACTAGAAAAGTTCTCGCTCGCATCAAAAATCTGTGCATTGTCTGAATATGTTCTTTGGCCAATATATCTCTAAAGCTACATTCATTGAAGCTGATTTAGATAACAGTGGAAAAGAACTTCTTACTGAAAATCAAAAATAAATTAACTTCTATAGTTAAGTTGCGATTTTACTTGGTCGTAATGATATAATTTCGAGGTCAGCACAATGACAGTCAGTATCATCCTGACATTGTAGAAACATATACCGAAAAAGTTGGTGTAGGAAACATTATAGAACTTTTAAATTTTCATTTAGATGCGAGTGATCAGGTTCTTGAGAAACATTTGTTGTCTGCTCCTAAAAATGCCACATACATCTCAAACTTTTTCTCAAAACTAGTTGATTGATTGATTGATTGAATCATGAGGAAAACCTATAGAGGAGGTTTTAATTCAAAAGGTTAAAGAGACTGATTATTTTTCTATGTTGTGTAATAAAGCAACAGGTTTTTCAAAGATTGAACAAATGTCTCTTGTTTCAAGATAGGTAGATGATGAAAATGAGGTGTGTGAGGATTTTTTAAGATTTGTTGAGAGTAAGACTGGCACCATTGGTTTAAGTCTTGCACAAAATATTGTTTCTGCACTTGCAGATCTTGGTCTGGATATACATAAATGCCGGGGCCAAGGATATGATGGTGCTGCGGCTTACATCTAGAATTAAATTAATTAATTAAAGCCACTTTTGTGCATTGTGCTTGTCATCGATTTAGTTTAGTTGTAGGCCACACATGCAAAATATAGAGAGTCAAGAATCTTCATCAGCAAGGTAAAGATAATTCTTATTATTTTAATTTGTCTCCTAAACGTACTAACTGTCTAAATAATTATCTTCTTCCTGGTCAAGCAAAATTAATTGACACTTATAGAACCAGGTAGGTTCAAAACCTTCTAATCCTTGATGTATTTTTGATAATTTTATTCCTGTTTTTCATGCTATGGAAGAAATGAGTTATAATTAAAGTAAACTTTAAAACACTGACATTGCTTCAGAGTCTTCTTTTTTTTATGTCTTCTGACAGATTTTTCTTTTATTGTAAGTTTGGCTTTAATTAAGCAATTGTTGGATTTCTTCTGCACTATAGCTGTTAATCTTCAAACGATATAATTTGATATAGCACAACAGTGCTAAGAAATTAATAATTTTAAGAATCAGCTTTTAAAAATCACACTGATTGGTACCAGATTGCTCTTCATTTAGCCAAAACTCTTGATGTACAAGAGAAAATGCCAAGATTATGTCGTCGTCAGTATTATAGGAAACATCATCCTTCAAAGACGGTTTCTGATTATTATAAACACTGCATAAAATTGCCTCTTATCAATCACCTTATTCATGAGCTTGATGATAGATTTAATCAAGAAGGATTGATTGTTTATAAAGGCTTATCTGCCATCCCAAAAACTTTACTAACTAAACTAAAACAACAGAAAACCTTGTAACCTGACTTTTCAGAATTTTTAATGGAAACAACCAAGTTTATGAGGATGGAAAAGATATTTATTTTAGAACACCTAAATGTTAACCTTTTGGACAATTATAAAAATTACAATATTGGCAACAGAAATCTCACTCAAAATGCACTTTGGAAAAAGTATATCGATTTTTTTCTAGAATTGGTCTTACAAAACTAGGGATCCTACAAGAGTCACATCGAACACCTCGTCTTTATTAGATCACATTCTTTCAAACGTTTCTGTCAAGATCACATAAAAGGGATCATTAGAAATTTCACTTTCTGATTATCAGCCAATCTTCTGCACCCTCAAAATTACTAGGTTTAGACTAGGTGTTAAAAAGTTTCAGAAATCTTGAAGTATGCACAACTATAGTAAGGACTTATTAAACGAAAGATTAAGTCGAGCAAATTATGAAAATTTTGATAATGTTAACATAGCCTTTGTAGATTCTTCAAAAAAATTTAAACCAACTATTGATACCACCCATGAAAACAATTAAAGGACAGTTCTCAAGAGTGGTTTGACAAAAAAGCTGCAGAAAAAATACTTATAAGACTTAAATTACATAAACAATTTAAAAGGACAAAAAGAGATGCAGACAAGAAACTCTTAAAAAAAGAAAAAAACGAGATTTTTTTTTACAAAGAAACTTATTTAAAGTATAGGTAGACCTAAAAATCTTTAAAAAAACTTGAAAGATTTAAAAGTTAAAAAATCGAAAAATCGTCATTCCACCGCAACCTAACAAATATTCCCCTGTTATCTCCCTCAGATTCTATAAAAATTTGAATATCATATTCATTTATACAAGATGAGAAAATCATCATATTCTCACCTCAAAATCTTAAGCCGTTCAGAAGTTGTCTTTTTGAAGTTAACAAGTTTAGAGGAATCGACCACAGTTGCTATCAAATTTTAAATTTTGTTAGTTTCAAGGATTAATCACTGTTTTTCTAATTTAGATAGAGTGTTAAAATTTTACAAATCTAGAGAACTGCAAAAGTTTTATACAAAGTATCTAAAGTCAGCATTTCAAAACTTTCAAAAATTCCAAAATGGCTGCTTAAATTTTGAAAAAACTCCGAAAATTTTGTGCCATTTTTGGGAAGTAATTACATCAAAATCATATTAACTAATGCAATGAAACCTAGAAAATAATAGATATACTTAGAAAACTATCAAAAATGTAACAAATCAGATGATTTGGAAAATTATCTCAAAATTTATATTTGTCTAAGTATGTTCTGGCAAAGACACTCTGAAAAAATTTACTCTCTTCCGGAACCAAAGCCTTATGTGGGAAACATCAGTGATTTACTAATTCAATAAGAAAAGACAATTCTGGATGGATTTTGCAATAACTCTTAAAAAGAAAATGGGTAAATAAGCTATAAGTTCAGTATTTAATGGGTCTGGGGAAGAACTTTTCTAAATTGAAGATCTCATAATTTCAGAACCATTTATCAAAACCACTAAAAATTTTCTGTAGGATAAACCGTTTGGCCATTGGCATCTTTGGGTTATTTCCGGGAAAGAATTAAAACAAAACTAAACTAACTTTTTTATTGAAAAATTTTTTATTAGTTTTTATTAGTTTAGAAATACACCACTAGTTTCAAGAAAAGGCTTGATAACTCTCATATATAATGGAAATAACTTGATTTAAACAGGAATCCCTGGGTCTAAAGCCTGATTATTTATCTTTAAGTAGCTTATTATCAATAAAGCGGCTGGAAAGATTACTGTTATTAACCTTTACAAACACTTTTCAGAAGATTGGTAACAAAGATAACGGTCTATAATGGTTGATAAGTTCAAATCCACGAGTTTTGTTTGGATTAAGATCTCTAATGATCTTAGATAAATCGTCATGTTTAGTATCTGATTCAGATAAACGGCTTTCGGTAATAAAATAGGAGCCTGGTAACGAATAAGCATCTAATAAGATATCACATTAGTTGAAAAAAAAAATCGTTGAGTAGATTAACTTTCCTTTGAAAATTACTCACAAATATCCCATTCTCAAATAATGGGCGAATAGCTGGAACTTTCACCTTATTAAAAAAGTTTCAATATAGACAAATAGAAGAAGTGGTAGGATTATTCAATTTGTTTCCAAGATTTAAATAATAGGATTCCTTACTCAAAGAAATTAAATCATAACACGATTTACAGTGTTCATCAAGAAGGATTTTTTCTCCCCTCCTCAAGCCCTTAGAAATGTATTTCTTGTAAAGACAGTTCTTACGACGTAACGCATTTTTAACATCCTTATTAATCCATGGTGGCTCTTTATTCTTGCAAGACACATTTTCATTTGGCATGAAATTTCTGAATATGTTTGGAAAAGTTCCAGTGAAAATTCGTACTTGTTGACCTACCCCAAGGCCACCAGAAGCCTTTTTCCAATCAAACTGTTCAATGATTTGCCTAATCAGATTTGATCTAGCCTCTTTGAAATGCCATACTTCTGTTTTGAAGAAGGATGGTCGGAACACTTTAAAGCAAACTATTTTTACCAAAAAATATTTGGTGATGACATGCATCAGTTATATATGGGAGAACACCTCTTAAGGTTTGGTTTGGTTGTAAAAAGTAGATCAATACAAAAAGGATTTTTATGAGGCTCATTTGTGGGTTCATTAATTAATATAACTTTTAAAGGTGGAAATATCGTAAAATTACAAAACAAAAAAATTGTTTACTACCTTAGGCCACCAACTAGTGCACTTAGCATTAAAGTAACCTAAAATTAAAGTCCCAACGGGATTCTGTAAGTCTTTGTTTGAACAAGTAGTCTAAAAATTTCAGTAAAACACTTGAATTTCATCTACAGAATCATTGGGAGAAATTCAAATTGGGAGATATAATGCAGGAGATATAACACTTTGATATCTTTATTTTCATTTCACAAACTAGGCACTCTTCAATGGGAGATATGTCATTCTTCCGTATGAGAGAAAGATCATCTATAAAACATATACAAACAGCACCACGCTTCACATTACCAGAAAAATTACACCTGATCAAATCATAGCCCGATAAAAATAACCTTCGATCATTAGTAGAACAACTAGAGTCAAGAAATGTTTCAGACAAACAAACTATACCAAAATCGTAAATGGCGTTATAGCCTTCAAGAAGAAAGATCTTTATGGAATCATGACCCGCTATACCATTTAAGTCCCAATGGCAGACTGAGAGAGAGAGTTCACTACAGGACCAGGATTTGTCTCAACATCTTTACCTAATAGTATGAGCAGTCTATATTGCGTATTCTTGGTGCATATTCTAAGAGATAAATTTTGACACATTCCTTATTACGAAATTGGATACTAGTTTTCCAGATGGATTGGTTTCCTTAATAAACCTCGAAGAAAGTTTTAAGAAAAATAATAAAACTAAGAAATAATATAAAAAATTGTCAAGATTACCATTGACAAAAAAAAAAAAAAAATAAATAAAAATTTTATACATTGAAACAACGACTGAAACACAACACGTCATCAGGTAAACTGACGACCAACTCGGTTTTATTTGTTCAGCACGTTTATCATTTAAAGTTTGGTCAGTGGAATCAGTATTCAATTTAAAATCATTTTATTTGGAGGCTCGTTTGCTGCAGAATAGTTATTCAGTTTAGTAAATTTATTTTGTGGTCGAACTGCTGTTTTAGTAAACAAATCAGTAGTAACATTTAATCGTTTTATTCAGCGGTCTAGATACAAGATCAAGTACTAAGGCACAAGAGAAAGGCTTTATGTTTAGAACTTTACCCAAGATTCTCAGTTGGATAAAGATTCTGTAAAGCAGTCTTTCCATCTATAAATGGCCTGAGCAAAGCCATCATTTCTTAGACAAAAAAACTCAGTTGATGAACCAGTTTTTAAGAGATTCGTCAATTTGATCCAACTTTCACGTTGAATAGGAGCCTTATTTAAAGTGGGAAACGAGAATAGGTTGAATAGCGCTTTACAATCACATCCCCTTTTCTCATTTCGACATTTATGTCCTATACATATTTCCACTTCACGAGTCTTCAAATGGAAGCTATAGCCTATAACTTTCTTTTGAAAAATCTTTAGCAACACAGTGGTATACCATTTATACAAATAAATATTCATAGAGTCTAAAGTGAGTTATATAAAAAATAAAATAAAAATTAAATAATAAAAATTATTATGTTTTGAATCATTTAAAGCGTTATACATTAGTTTTTAAAACGTTTATCGCGTAAAATACCCGTTTCGCCTTTATAAAAGCTACCATTTTAAAAGTTTATTTACTGGGAATACCTTAAGTTCAAAATTCCGAGAATTTCGAATACCGTGTATTGAAATTTTAGATTTAAAATCAGTTATTATTGGCATTTTGTTATGAAATAAACCACGAAAGTAATCGAGCATATCACTATCAGTATTGTGGTTTTTATACAATGGTTATGCACAGTACAGTGATTACATACAAATTAATAAACACTCTTTATAATAAAAACCGGATATTGGAGTTTGCTGTAGTTTCTTTTTTTTGACGTTTATATAACTATGGACAAAAGTAGCTCTGAAAAATGAATATTTAATATATTAATTCATATTTCATGCGGCATCATTCACTTAGGAAAAGGAGGAATTAAAATATAAATCCTTATAAATCTTTTTTCAAACATCGTCACTCACCTAGAATTTAAAACCAGTTCGTTATAAACCCTGTCAATACCACGCACATCATCGTGGAATTCATTATAAATTCATGAAAAATTTTCGCCTGTTAAGAACTGTTAAGAAATAGGTTCTTTAAAAACTCCAAACAATTATTCCATCACACAATACCATTCACCTTGTAAAAACTATTATCTATAAAATCAATTTTTTAGCTTATTTAGCGACAATATAAAAAGAGCGACAATATAAAATGAAATTTATTTAGCACTTATAAATACCTAACAATTATAAGAAATAATAAAAATGATAAAACACCTCTTTATTGCTTCTAATTGACTTCGTAAAGAAGTGAGAATGAGATAAAACAAAAAATAATGAAGCATTGAAATAATTTTTATTTTAAGCGAGAGAGGGTGCGCTAAAATAAAGCTTCACACCCTAACCTAACATTACATAAATACATGGCAAGATAATAAAGACAAAACCACTTAACATGGCTATAAAAAACGAACATATGCTTCTAAGAAACATATGCTTCTAAGAAACATATGCTTCTAAGAAACATATGCTTCTAAGAAACATATGCTTCAAAGAAACATATGCTTCTGCGAAAAATGCTTTAAAATTACTCATGACAAGAGAAAATGTATTACAATCATAAATATATGAAACATAAATATATGAAACATATATGAAAGACAAATTGCAGGCCTAAAAATTGAACGAAAGTCTCTTTCTGTAAACGAAATTTGCTATCAATTCGAAGTTAAATTATACTCTGAATAAACTAAAACTTCTTAAAGGTAAACAGTTGATAACTGAACGTTTGTGTCATTTTGAAACTGTTATTAGGGAAAACTTTAAACTCATTTGTATTAATTTACAAAAAAAAAAAAAAAATGTTACTCAGTATCATACATTGGCTTAATAAGCTGTATGGAGAACTAAGGCTTAAATGACTTTACAAGATTAAAAAACTGTATTTGAATTGCAAAGATGTTAAAAGAGTTTGAATGACTAAAAAAGAATAAGATTATAAACAACGCAATAGAAAATCTTGGATGGACCAAATTTCCTTTTATTTAGATGTGTTTATTTCAACCAAAAAACATTTTTTCAAAGAGTTGCTTTCATTTTACACAACGCACAACTAAAACGAAGTTTTTAGTTTTATCTTTAGAAGTTTTTTGTTGCCTTGTTTGTCAGAAGGTTACAAAGAAAATTTGGTAACTTAACGATCGATGGATAATGTAGACCTTATTGTGAAACAAAGAAAAAACTCAAGGAATTCAAAATCGGTAATTATAGTGAATTACATGCTATGATTACTGAAACTGAGAAAGATTTAGCTTCCGGAATGTCCTATCATAACACATATTACCGCAGTTTTACTCTTGAAGAATAATATACAAAGCGTGATGTTGTGAAAAAAATGAAATATCAAGAATCTGAACATTGTTCTGCAAGTTCAACACCATCAATCAGTTGATGTTGAGAAATGTTTTTTTTTGTCAAAAGGACACTTCAGAGACCTTACACGAGTGTGTGCAGGATTCAAAAAACAGAACTAAAGGAAAAATTTCTAGATAGTCCAATTACTTTAGGGATATGCAGAGTACGGTTCGAGAGAGCATGTGATGTAAGGGCAGGAAATATAAAGTATCATAATAAATGCTGGATAAGAATTCTTCGATCATAATGGTGTGATGAAAAATACATTAACCACTTCCTGTAATTTTTTCTTTTATGCCAATGCCATTTGACTTTGTCAACAAATTGCGTCGTTTCTTGAGACTAACATTTGATATATCTTGTTAATAATTCTGGCATAGAAGAAGTCGGGTGCTATGACAGTGATTGCCTCTTGCGACACATACTTGAATATAAAACAGCGCTTATAGCTATCAATATGCTACTGTTACGTGCATTAATGAGATAAAATAAAGAATATTTTTTGAGTGCATCAGGAAAAATACATGTCGCTATAAATAGGACCCGTGGAGGAATACAGAAAAACAACTTGGAATCTCTCACTGCGGCATTTACTTTCTCTTCTGAAGAGTTACAAGAAGTGAATTTCTACCAGAAATTTCAAGGATTTGAAGAATCTAGGAGTGAAAATGTACAATACAGATTTTTTTTTTTATCTACAGAGACATGGTGAAACAACTTCTCACATTTATTGAAGCCTCGCGTTTCACGAATTGGATGTTACACTTATTGTCTGCGGAAGATATGATGATATGATATATCATTTACTGTTACAAGCTCATGGCGAAGTATTGCTTCGTCTAGCTTTTTTTTGAAATCGTTTATGTTTGGACGAGTTGGATGCGCTTGCGAGTGTGGTTTGGCATTCTTGTTTATCGCTGCTTCCAAAAAAGCTGCGTGATTATTGACTGTGATGACTTTTTCAATATATCAGTGGTAATTTGAACCAAATAAGTTAGCACATTGATAAAATTACATAAAAATAACATTAAAATGGAATTCAGGGTACTAGATACTTGCCTACTAAATGCATCCAGCGAAGATTCTCTATGAGGGCCGGCAGTGTGCGGTAAAAAAGCGTTCGTTCAGAACTTCGTGCTCAACCCACAGCCACAATATGAAGCGCTATACTTTTGTGTTTACATACCAAAAAGCTTATTGTAAAATCATAAAAGCTATTCGAGTTCAACCCAAGAAAAGAATTCTAACTGTGGATGATCTGATAGAAGAGGCAGAGTAGTCGAAGTTTTTCGACCACCTGATCAGAGATAGTTGTCACCATGACAACAATATACACATCCTCCTATTTAATTTGTGTTGTGGAGGTAGAGATACACGGCGCCAGCCAGCGTTTAAAAATGGACTAAATGTAGCCACATTTAGTCCATTTGGGTTTCCAGCCATCAAAAAGCAGCCCAAAAATTAGTTTGTCAAATCAACCTCGGGTCCATAGATTGCTTTACGGAGGTCGGTATCGACGTTACCTAAAAATATTATAGACCGGAAAGTCACGTTTGCGATTTAGATGCGGAGAGTGTGGGCTCATATATCAAAGCCCTTTTGGTCCTAAAGGAAAACCCTGTGAGAGGGGACCTTCCTCTGCTCCTGGTCTTATAGGGGAACGTGGAGACCATGTACCTTCCAGTGCCACTGGTCCTAAGGGAAAACCCAGTGAGCACAAAGATCAGAAGAAAAAAACTTAAACCTTTCAATAAATGGAGGTGTTTCTCAAAATAAAGATTGTTTATATCTCTCTCCATTTTTGGGGCTGTTCAGCTGGTGGTTACCATAGGGGAATATTGACGGACTCTTCGGAGAACCACCGCGTCCTGTCTATCCTTGCAACATATTATGTTTGAAACAGGTTTGCTACGACCCTCCATGCTACACTCACATAAAAAGGGTTATTGGAGGTAAAAAAATCGAAGGCAAGATACCTCGGAGTTTTGAGACGATATGTCTAAAAAACCCACGTCAGTATTTCAAGACCTGTGAGATGATCAAAGACAGGAGTGGGAGTTACATAGTATTTATGGCGCCGAATGACCATGTTAAAAAATGGTCCTTTTAAAACTGACCTAGAGGAAATAGATAGATACCCTCATTTATATTTATATTCCACAGTTAACGAAAACCATACTCTCTCCAAATCTGGGGCAGACTATCGTTTGATAGAGGTAGCCAAACTTAAAAAAATATAATCGGATCGTCAACTTTATCGTCGATGTTGCTGTGTTGAGCTACTGTGATATACGTAGTTCTGTGTGGTATTTAAACGGGCCTCTTAGCGACCATGATCGCAACATCATTCGTTCCAATCATCATGGGCGCTGCTAGCGTGTACGGTTTCGTGAGTGCAGGCATATATCTTGTCTCTAGTCGACTAAAAGGTAAAACTCAAAAGTACGACCAGAATCGCGTACTCGCTGACAGTAAGGTCAGTTCAACTGCATACCTAGTCAGCAAAGTACTTGTGGATGGCATAATAAGTCAAGAAGAATTTCATTTAGTTTTAAAAGAACTTTGAAAATACTACGCTAAAAAAGAGGAAGTACGGGCGAGGATGTAGTAAAAAGCATCAACGAAGCCATAAAAAAGAAATTGATGGAGACAGAGTGCAAACAAGCTCGTTATTTCTTCATATAAACACTAGGGGTTGGAAGCTCATGTTAAAGATCAAACGCTTCAACTCACCACCAGCGTATATAAACTCAACACCAGGTGCACCAAGTTGGGTTTGCACTGAGTGTTTGTTCCTATAGTTGGGAGAGAAGAAAAATACTTTTTAAAAAAAAAATCTAAAATCACAAAATATTTTCAAAACAGTAACAAAGTTTAACTTTAAAATTGAAGACATTTAAAGTCTTAAATTTTAAGTCAAATTTATCGTGTTGAATTATTTTCTGATCACACAAAACAATAATTCATTCATTCATTCATTCTTTATAAAATGTTCAAACAAACTTACGAACAAAAAGTAATAAAATGCGAAAGTCTTCATATGATCACTTGGAAGAGAACAAACACCCTTCGAATTTTTTGAAGGTGTTTCTATATATTGATTCATTTAGCCACCGAAGTGCTACCGGCACTCTACCTCGTAAAGTTAAACGTAATCGACTCTGAGCTATATCCCAGCATTAGGAAATTATGCTGACAAATATCACAGGAAAATGCATTTTTATCTTCATGGATTTTTTCTGAGACACCGTTTACGGGCTTATGATGTTATACCGACAAACACATTAACCGACAGACGTATACCGAGAAGCTCAGTGTGATGCAAACCTTGGCGAGGCTGCCCTTTCTAGCTTTCAGTGTCTATGCTTGCCTAAATTTTCACCTTCCAGCAGAATGGTCAACTTCATGAGCGTCTCGTAATCATATTTACTTATCATACTATCAGCTATGTTGAATACTTGTGGCTCATAATTCAAATTAAGTGAATACCTGATGATCAAAATTCAAATAAGTTGAATTGTGGTGCATAATTGATTTACATTGATTTTCGATTATGAGCTCTCATGGCGTTTTTATTTAACGCCAATGGTTTTTTAAGTTTTATTTTAAATATTTGGTTGTAGTTTGAAGCATATAAATAAATTTTTGATAGTGAGGAGTTTATTATACAGAATATACAGCATGTATGCGGCAATGATAACATTGTGATAGAATTCTTATTTTAATCTAAATTTTCAAGCACGCAAATTTTTAGTTCGATTTTCAATTATGAAGTTTTTTTTGAACTTTTGTGGTGCATCAAGGCTTTTTTAAGTGGGTAGTTATAATATGGAAGATAAAATAAAAAAAAAAAAAAAATCATTTTTTTTTAGTGGAGAGATTCGAATTGATGCCACCGAAGTGAATTTTAATTTAATATAAAAACGTTTTTTAATAAAAACAACTAAAGTCTTGGAGATGTGGATAGTGGAGGAGATTGTAGATTTAGTGTTACCAATTATATATCTTTGTAATAAAAATTTTGCAGAGAATAATAATTGCCAAAAGTATATCTCCGTAAAAAAAAATTTATGTTTCATGGGAATATAAATTATTATTTTGCTGTTCACTCTTGCACGCGCAGAAGACTTCACGACAGACTTAAACTCTTCCATTTCGCGGGTTAAAGCCACCAGTATAAAAACCCCACACCCTTTACTTGACTAGCTGCATGCCCTATACAGCTAAAATTGATGCATTTATAAAGAAATTTTAGAAATAAAAAAAAATTTAGAGGATCAGTTCATCGATCTCCATACCACTCGCATGTTAAGAGAACGCTCTACCATTTCAGCTAAACGGATACGACAAATTTTGTTAAAACCATGTTATTTTATGCTAACATTTTAAATTGTTTAATCGTTTAAAACTGACCAATCAAAAAAGATATTATTGCCAAAACAAAAAAATGGTAGCCTTCAGAATATATACAGTGTTTCTCCAAGTCATTTTGTGTTTTTTTGATGGCAGTTTGCATAACGGCCACCAATGAAATTGCTTGATTTAAAAATGCGTGAAATACCTTAAGTATTATTACATTTTTTATTGAATATACATTTTTATTATAGAGATACCCGCTGTGCGCTTACTAAAAATACTGCAATTCTGAGACTTTTTGTGGAAATTCGGCCCTAAGAAAAAAAAAGTTATACTGATGTAAACGAAATAATGATGAAATTATATAAGAAATAGTGAATAGTTAGAAATATGAAGCTGAAGAAAATATAATAGCAGATAAAACACTACAAAGTAGTACAATTGCCCCCAACTAATTGCCCCGGAAAGATTTTACCCCGGACAATTGCCCCATGGTCAATTTCCTGTCCGGAAAATTACTGGCATCCATATAAATAAAGTAAAATCTAGAAAGGCAGTAAAGTTTATATATATAATATTTCCAAGCTTTCAACAAAAAGAGTGTATAATATTTCAATACATATAAACTTTTTCATGGTTCCAAACACAATGAACTGTTGTTAAATATATTGAAATAATAACATTCAACGATGCTTAACATATTAACTAAGATCCCAAGTTTTGTGCGATTCTACGCAAATAACCATGGGTTTGGTGATTGGGAAAGTTATCAACAATTCCTAAGATTCCAGTAGTGCAGTCGGCGTAGCGTCTCTTCTGAGGGGAAGGAGGATGTCTCCCAAGAGGCTGCAGTATCGATATTCAAATAATCGAATCTTCTTTTTGTAAAATAACAGTTAACTTCAGATGAAAAGAAAAAAGGTCACCTTGAAAGTCTCTGTGTCAGCCTTCTATGCTATTATTGGTTCTCGATAATTTGTCGTCGCTTCTGTGAAACATGTTCCAAAGACCAACACTGAACTCGGGTGGTCGGTGCGGAGCGTTCCGTCTAAACCTGCCTATATAAATGTCTTCAAAATACTTTAACAAATCGTTGACATCGCACTCACATTTACATATTTCAATACACAAATCATCGAACCCGTTTATAAGATCGTTTAGAGAGAGAAACACCACTGTTGAAATCATCCAAAGACGGAGTGCAAGCTCTTGTTCTTCGTCATACAGAACTTGCATACTCCAAACTTAGGACATGTTTCCACTTGTTCACAGGAAGATGATAAAAAACAACGCTTTGTTTCGATTTTAGGGTTTACATCACAAACAGCATTGGTACGATTAAAAACTTCCAAGAAAAACCTCATGTATGTGTTTTTAGTTTTATATGGTAGTAGGCAGAAAATACATAAATTCTGCCGTCTTTTTTGAGTGATATAGTGTATAGTTGAAGGAATAATTCAGAACATATCTCATTGGGAATGAAAAGTATTATCGAGCTGCTTAGGGATTGGTTTGAAGGATGAAAAAAAAAAGACTTTTTTTACGACTGATTGCAATTATGTGTTAGGTCGCAATTTTTCGGGAAAAAAAATTAACTGTCAAAATGTGTTTTATGATTATTTTTTTCATAAGAAAAATCATTAGGGTGCCTCATTATCAAAAATCATTAGGGCACGTTATCCGCAAAATCCACCAAATTTAATCTGGCAAAAATTTAATCCCCTTGAAGTAACTGAAAGGAGATTGATATTTTTCCAAATTTTTATTATATATAAAGTTAATAAATTTTTATTCCACTTTAGATAAATAATTACCGAAACGTCCTGCTATATGGATTGGCCAAAAGGCCAGATATCGATTCTCCTGGATACTGTGGCCCCAATTCAAAACCTCGATCTGAACAGTGGCATTAGATCACCTATGAAGAATCATCCGAAAATTACATGCAATATAAACAAGGAAGGAAAGACCGCACGAGGTCGAATAAAAGCAAAATATCCATTGATACTCTTCGAAAAGCCCGTTCAAAACCCTAATTTATAACTTGCGATAAGCCGGTTGTGAATGGGCGTATAGACTTCACCTTGGTTGATAGTTCGAAACAACATGAAGTGTAAATAAGAGAAAACCCAATCTGTTCATGCGAATATTTCAATAATGGCAAAAAAACAAAAACATGTCAACATATTTTTTGGGTTTTGTTAAAGCTCCTTAGTTTTACCACAACTCAGCTAAAAAGAATGGAGCTCGATTTTATATTCTCTTCGATTTAGCTCACCGCTGAAAATCCACGCGACAAATTGGCAAAACCAGCTAAAAATGTGGATCCATGTGTTCTGACGGAAATTGAAAATGGATCGATATTTCAAGGGTACAAAGATTATTCTCTGTCATAGGTGTGGTACGCGGACAAGGTATACCCGGAAAACTGCGAAATGCCGCCCAAGCTTGAAGGGAAATGTTTCCCTTTTCTTAATGGGCTGTATATACCACATGAGTGATCAAGAATTTGCTACAACTAGTTTCTTTAATTTTTTTTTTTTGCGACTTTGAAATGCCAGCCGGGAAAACTATACATGAGTAACTTAGATGTACAGCCACAGTCTGTTATCGCAAGAAGAGCATGCAATTTGAGAAATGAAGAAAAAATCCTTATTAAAGGACGCGGGATTTCTCGTGTGTAATTTTTAGAGTAATTTTATATTCTAACTGTATGTTACCATCATTATTTTAAGAATTCTTCAGCAAATATATTGTTGTTTTTGATACTTGGTTCGCCTAATAAAATTAGCTAACACACCATCCATTTCCCTGTGGCGGGTACTAAACTTAGGCTGAGTTTGCAAAATGACCATTACCAAAGTTAGCTTATTTTCGCTATGTGTTCTGATTTGTCCAGCAATCTGCTGTATAACTTGATTCGAATAATAACCATTAGTGGAGAAGAATGGAAAAGCTAAGTCTTATATTGTAAATCTTGATATGAGTACGCATAAAACCATAGAATAACAAATAATAACGAAAAATAACGGCAACGATTTTGTTGACAATCTCTCAAAAAAAATTGTCAAAAGACACAACTGGCTTTAAATGAAGTAACGTATTATACTATGAAAGTAACAACCATTTTCACACGGAAAAGTTATAATAAAGATTTTGCATTATTTTTGGTAACATAACGCTAATATTCTAGACTAGGGTACCAACAAACCCAGTTACTAATGGGAACGGCAACATTTTAACGCGTACGTAGATTGGAAAATATGCAAATTTTAACTCGTACATAAAGCCATATGTGTAAGAAGAAACATACTAATTTAGATATACACTTACTATTGATTTAGAAAACACTAAACTAAAAATAGAATTTGTTTTGTTATGTTTCCTTGCTTCTTTCGAGTTGTTGTTTACCAGGAAAACAGCCTCTTATTACATGCTTCCCTTTTTTTTCAAAACTTGCAATTACCCGTAAAAATAGCCTCTTATCACGTGATTCCTTGTTTCTTTAGAATCGGTCTTTAATCGAAAAACCTGGCATACATTACTAAAATAACTTACATATTCGTATATGTTAAATCAATATGTTTATCTTTGAGTTAAGCGTTAAAATAAACTTTAGAGGAAAATTTAGTTAACACAAGAAAAATAAACTTTTTAAGTGTTGTTGTAATTGGCACTCGAACTTTTATGTTAAAAAGGAAACATGTCGGGATTTGCAGTAGTATAAACACAACTTTCAGATATCAAAAAGGTTTTTAATGCGAGAAGTGAAAAAAGGTTTTCAAAGCTTTAAACCATGTTACTTAACAAAAAAGTAAGTTTTATTCCTGCTTGTTTTTTCTTCTGAATTTTCGTGGTATAAGATGTGGTAGTATGAGAAATGTCGTGGCATGAGAAGTCGTAGTATGAGATGTATTGATATGAGAATATGTTATAGTTTTGATTACATCAAAACTCTTTCACATTTTACTTTTAAAATTTAATTTGAAAATTTTGTCCTTAATGATATGATTTATCAATATATTTTATACATCTATCTAATTCATTTGTTTTAATTTCTCTTATTTGGAACATTTATATTTTATGATGCATTTTAAAGCGATTATTATAAGCTACTTTAAGAATATGCGAAAAGAAAAAACTAAACTAGTCACATTTTTAAAATTTATTAACCTCCTTGATAGTAATTTCATAGCAATATAAATCAAGATTATTACATCTTATCATAGTGAGCCAGCATTTAATGCTTCAGTATATAAACTTTTATCTTTATAAAGTTTTAAAAAAATATCAATATATAAAGGTTTTCAAAAGCATTGCAAGCTTGTTGGCAAACCAAATTTAAAAATGGTAATTGGCGATGGAAGAAAACTTCAACAGAATTCAACAAACAGCAAATTGTCTTTAGCTGCCAGTGATTAATATACATTAAAGCTGTAGCTGAATAGAAATAAAATTTCTTTCAACAGTATTGAAATTATATCTGATATGGCTTTGATTTATTGCAAGAAAGTTTAGGAAAAAAAAAAAAATAAGTTCGAATGGAATGTTAATGATTCTTTTCTTAAACGTTTGAATAAACAAACTATGCTAAGTTAGATTTTGCGTGGCTCTCCCACATAGAGGCACCATTTTTGTTTATTTGTTTTGCATTTTTCATCAAGTTTAGTAAAAATATTTGACAAATTTGTTGTTAAATCTCAGCAGGTAAAAGCAAGATTTTCCTATGGCTTCCTTCTAGAGGAACATACCTAACGGCTTCCTTCTAGAGGAACATACATATGTGGAGTTATTTATTTTTAGCAAAGATATTGTTTCGCAAGTGTGTTTTGTAACATTTTTCAAAACTCAATCAACCTTACCTTAAATAGTTGTCATATGTGTGTTTTATTCTTATTCGTTTTTTATAGTAAAATTTCATAAAAATTGGACTACGATGACGGCGATTATGTACTTACTGAGAAAGAACTGGAACAAGTGACCGAAGATGAATTGTTTGCTTAACAATTAATCTTAGTCATGTTACACATGTTTTTCTTTTTATATGAAACAAACTTTTCGGCTTAAACTTGAGTGTTTCTTAAGATTTAGAAAATTCCCACCTTAAATTTTTTTAAAAGTTTCTTCAAAAGTTCCTAATTTATTTAAATTGTCCCAAAACTCACAAAAAAAATTTTGTTTAGTTTTTTTAAACGTTGGTGTTCCTTCAATGTCTCTTAACATTGACAGAAGTTCAGCCTGATGTTTCTTATAAAAGTGTATTTCAGCAGCAGTGTGTATTATTCGAAAGCCATGATACCGAGCAATAAACGTACAGCCCGTAAAAAATTGAGCAGTATTCTCCTCCCTCCACAGACATATATATATATATATATATACATTTTTTTTCTTTTTTTTTTTTTTTGCGATATATCTGTAGCATAAAAATAAACTGGAAGGCAGAGCATTTCCGAAAATGTGAAGTGATACAATTCATGGAAAAAATTGAAAAATGCGTTAAAGACAAAAATTATCCTCACATTATGGGTCTTGTTTCGACAAATAGTTTAGTTGCTGCTAAAGGTAAATACCACGCAACCTGTCATATAAACTATACCAGTCCATAGAAAACTCCAAGTAGTGCTTTAACAAAGAATAAAGGAAAGTGTTAACAGTTCCAAGAATACAAACGTGTAGAGGTAGAGGCATGTCGTTCCGCGTTTGAGTGCTGCTTTAATACCATTATTCAATCCATGATGCTTCGATTTCAGTAGCTTACATCAATGATGAAAGGTAAACGTCGACATAATTACTTTCCAATAAAACCATCGACATGAAATAATTTGAGAAGGAGCAATAATTTTTTTGGATCGAATTTTGGCATGGAAAAAAAAATATTGCATGTAAACTCTTCCGAAGTAAAGATTGAGAATGAGTTACTGTTCAAATTGTAGAAGAACGGGGAAGGTGTTTCTGTAAAAAGAAAAAAATCTAAGACAAAATAAGCTCATGTAAAATTTTCATTAATTGGTTTTTACGAAGTGTAAGAAATTTGTTGACATCGGGGTATTTGGAAGATGATTTCACCCTAATATTAGAGATGGAATTGTTCGATTCAGTGATACACTGGTGTTTTAATAGAGTACTTACCATACTTAGTTTATTCCCAGTGTGGAACATGTAGTTTACCAAGCTCAGTATTTCTGGCGATGTGATGGTGGATTTGATTAGACATGACAAAATAAATTGAAAATGAAGAAGGGAGTGTTCTCTGAAGAAAATCGAATACGAAAAGACAATTATAGAGATAAAGATGATCCTAAAGCTTGAGAATATTAAGTTCAGAAAATTTCCCCTAGATATTTAACCTAAAAAGTGAGAAAGTGATGATTCTTATAGCAATACGTCGTAACTTTTCAATATGTTTAACACGAGAATTTCCGTTTTGTCCCCGAACGAGACTACAGCAAGTGAGTTGAGATATTAGAAATTGATCTAAAGCAATCCAAAGACACAAAACCTCTGATTTTAGAAATCATGCTGTTTGCAAGTTTAGTTTTTTACTAATTTCACTCACATGATTACACTAAGATAATTGGTCATCAATCTAAACCCCAAGGTAAATACTGATGAAAAGTGTCGTTTTCCATTAATTTTAAGCCAAATTTGAAGATAATCAACTGTTTTACGTGGCTTATGGAAGAAAATAGATTCTGTTTTATTGATGTTTAAAGAAATAAGATTACTGTTTAACTAGTCAGGCAAACGACTAAATCAAAATTTACTTTAATACCAATCGAGTTTAATGATTTGTCTATGCAAATAAGATTACCATAATTTGCAAAATGATGTTTTTTATAGAGTTAGAAAGATCATTTATGTAGATTAACAACAACAGAGGTCCAAGAACAAGACCTTGAGGAACACCAAACTTTAACTTTTTTTGAGAAGATTTAAACCCGTTAATTGAAACAAACTGTTTGCGATTATGAAGATAAGATGAATATTAAATTATTAGCAGTTCCTCTTATGCCGTAGTTATTTACCTTTTTAAGTAAGATATCATGGTTCACTGTTTCGAAAGCCTTTTGTAGGTCGGTGAACACGCCACAGGCAAAAGAGTCATTATTGATAGCCTCACGAACCATTTCAGTCATACTAACTAGTTTGCATTATTGTAAAATAGAATGTTCAGATCTAAAGCCAAACTGTAAGCTGCTCAGTCAACTAAAAACACCAAGGGAACTATAGGCTATGGAGTAAAATAACTTTTCAATGAGCTTGCTGGTGCTTGATAACAACTAGATAGCCCTGTAATTATAACAGTCAATGTTTGAGCAATTTTTGTGTATAGGTATGACTAAGGATAGCTAAAGAATATCAAGAAAAAACGCCAGTAACAAAAGATAAATTGAAGAGTTTTGAAAGAACCGGACAAATAAATACCTTTAGAAAGAAGTTTAAAAACAGAAGATGGTATACTGTTAGGGCCAGTAGATTTACTATTTTTAAGAGAAAAAATAAGAGATACGATTTCTATGTTGTCTGTAGGTTTTACAAAAATAGAAATAGGGTTGGGGGTTTTCAAGTGTTTAGTAAAATTAGTATGGGATTAGTAGATTTCATCATGGATTTTGGAAATATAAAAAAATTTTAAAAGTTTAGAAATATCTTGATGGTCAGTTAGTGTAAAATTGTAACAACAAGGCAAGAAGGACAAGAAGCTTCTTAGGGAAATTGGTAAATTGATATGAAGAGCCAAAAAAATTGTACAGGATGCCTTCTGCGATGGGGAGTCAGGATTCATAATTTAAAAACTTATAGGCACTTATAGTTTTCTGGTTCAAGTCTTATTTCTCAAATAGAAAATTTAGGGTGAAAGTTGATAAAGAGTTTTCTGATGAAGCATTAATAAAATGTGGTGTCCCCCAGGGGTCAATTTTAGGACCTCTTTTGTTTTTGCTGTATGTGAACGACATGACACAAGCTGTAGACTGTGAATTACT
>JAUZNK010085340.1:0-12882 GCA_035046665.1 Euphysa ruthae | reverse complement strand
TCTTTTTCCCATGAGTGTATAGCGATTTCGTTAGATGTGCCGTATTTTTTGACTGCGCGCTTGTGTTTGTTAGTTCTGCTTTTTAAGGATCTTTTGGATTCTCCGATGTATACATACATCGGAGAATCCAAAAGTTGGTAATTTAACCTTGGTTCTGTGTTATAGGTTAAAACCTTACTTTAAGAAAAATAATGTGAACATTGCAATGTTTATGGATTGATTTGACCATATATCATTTTTCCAGATTTTTTTAGCAGTGCTTTGAGCTTAAAAAATAATGTGCAATTGGTTTTATTAATTGGTGTTATTTAAAAAATTTGTTTTTGAGATATAAAAAAAGCATTTTAGACAAATTTTAAGGGGGATTAATAAGGTAAACATACATCTTTGAAATGAGTGATTAAGTAACCATTATCAAATATATTTTATTTAAATAATATTAATTTTAAAGCAAGTTTCTTTTAGCTGGTGTTCTAAGCTCCAAAGATTTTTGGGTTTTCAACTAAATATTTTCATAGCGCCTTTCCAAAGTGGCAAACACTGTCGCTTATAATTGCCCGTAAATATTAAAATTTTTGGTAAAATTCATTAAACTAAATAAGGCAATTGTTATTTTTATTTTTTAAACATGATGAGTACACTAATAGATAGAGTTGACAGCATCTATATGTCAATGTCAATTTTATTAAGATATGAATAAACAACCCTGTTTCTTCTTTCCTTCAACCTAGGTAGCCCAAACACCAGGTGCATGGGTTATTACTGGCGGTACAAACACTGGTGTCATGCAACATGTTGGCGAAGCCCTACAAGGGGTTTCTAACTCACTCATTGGAATATCTACATGGGGAGTAATGACCAACGCAGATCATTTAAAGAGTCACGGCGGTAATGTTGAGTATACCGTTTCTTGTAGTTTGGTCCAAACTGGTACTTATTTGGATCACAATCATACACAGCATATACTGGTTGATGACAGGAAAAAATTATTTGGAGCAGAGATACCATTTAGATCCAGTCTTGAGGAACATATTATGAAAGGTTTGATTTATTTTTTGATAAAGAATATACGTATATATTTTTTATAGGCCTCACATGTGTTGTGGATGGTGTTAATTAAAACAAAGTATATTTTGATACTGAGAAATTAAGAATAAATTATTTGCAATTTAGTTACTTTCCAGCAGGAGCAAACTAGAAATGAAAAAAAAAAAAAAAAAAAAATCAGCAATTGAAACTTAAATCAACTCTAGTTTTAAGGATTTTAAATATTTTTAATGGTATTCAGGTTTTAGATGTTTTTAATGTGATAAAAAAAACTTTTTTGGACTTCTGGTAAAGCCGATGGAGTCCTGTAAATTCACTCATGTTTGTCCTTTTAGCTTTTTGAAAAAAAATACGATTTTTTGGTGCTAGAAAAATTCCTGATTTTTGATCCGAAAATAAAAAAAGGAAGATTTTTTTGGCTTTTCTGAAAAATTTACGATCCAAATATACTGAAATTTTATATGATATTTGGAAATATTGTTTCAAATAAATTAGACAAGTCTGTGATTTTGAAAATATCGATATTAGTCAATGCAGCCTTCTTTATTGCATATTTTGCTGTTTAAGACGTCGGTTTTGAAATTATTTTTTCTATTTATGTACTGATCTTTTTTTTTTTTTTTTTAATAATGCTTTTTCTATTTGTTTTAATGAGATATTGTTGCATGTTTTCTTTTTTCCTTTTTCACAAATTAATCATACATTGGTAGAAAGAAAGTTTTTAAACTCATCATAATCTGAGAATTAATTTTAACTGAAATATTTAGATAGATATTTAGATATATGTATATTCTCCAACAAGCATTTACAAATTTACAATTTCGACAACTTAATTATAAATTGTATAAAAGCAACTACAAAAAATATACAGAAAATGGTTGTAGGAGGGAGTCACTCATTAACTTATTTTTTAGCAACGGATATGCTTTTATTACCACTCAAGCTACTAATAAATCTTTCTATCAGGACTACCACATTTCCAAATGATTGCAAACTAGCTAAAATTGCTCCTTTATTTAAAAAACGGAGCAAGACAACTAAAAAAATAAAATCCCATATCTTTACTGCTAATTGCATCCAAGATTTTTGAAAAAGTAATTGAAGGTAAAACTAGAGAATTCGTTGAAAAAGAGAACATAAATAAATTTCAATCTGGATTTCGAAAAAGTTTTTTGACAGAAACATGTTTGTCATATCTTCATGACAGAATTACAAAAGGCTTTGAAAAGGGATGCCACACTGGAATGATCCTCATAGATCTCCAAAAGTCCTTTGGCACGATAGATATTTTGTTTGAAAAACTGAAATCCATACGTTTTTTTGAGAATGTAGTTTTCTGGTTCAAGTTTTATCTCTCAAGAAAATTTAGGGTGAAAGTTGATAAAGAACTTTCTTATGAAGCATTATTGAAATGTAGGATCCATCAGGAGTTAATTTTAGGACCTCTTGTTTTTGCTATATGTGAAAAAGATGACACAATGTAAAATGTAAAAAGAAATAGAAAATATTCTAAACAGAAATTTTTCCAATCTTTGGTAGTGGTTTGTCAATAACAAACTAAGTGTGCACTTTGGAAAAGAAAAAACCAAGTGTATCCTCTATTCATCTAAAATGAAAGCTAAAAAAGCAGATCCCTATCTATCTATAGAGACACATCCATTAAGCAACATACCTCAGTCAAATACTTGAGATGCTTACTAGATCAAACCTGAGTGGAGAGATAATGGGTCGCTTCGTTTTAAATAAAATTAATTCTAAACTTAGTTTTTTGTTAAAGAAAATGTTCTTTCTTAACACCAGCCATGAAGCGTGCTCTATGCCATGCTCTGATTCAACCTCACTTTGACTATGCATGTTCTGTCTGGTATTTATGCCTCAACAAATCACTTAAAATCTATTTGAATTGTGCACAAAATAAATGCATATTTTTTTTTTTTTTTAATGAATGCCCATGTTTGTACTGAGTAGTATAGAGTTCATAAATTGGCTTCCTGATGATATGAAGGTTAATCAGGGTATTTCTGCACATGCATTTAAATTCTGCAGTAGACCCAAAATCTTAAAATTTCTGAAAATAGAAGAATCCCACTAAGCAACAGCCATCTAAGGCTAGATAAGATACCCTTGAGAAAATCTACCATGGGAAAAAATAATCTGTCATCAAAAGATCCTTTTATTTGGAACAGGCTTTCTAATGAAATAAAATCAATCACAAACTGTGACGTTTTTAAACATAAGATCAAGGAAACATATTTTACCTCTCTGGATCTAGTTCACAGACCTAATAAGTATAGACTATAATTCTGTAAAAAATAATTCTTTTTTTTGGCTGAATCAATCTGTTTTTTTTTTTTTTTTTTTTTTTTTTTTTCTTTACTATGCTTTGGCTTAATCAGTTTCTTTGTTTTTGTGTGTGATGTATAAGAGGGACCACAATGAAAATATTGTTGTGACAGACAATTTTTGTGCATATCCTTGCCATCTGTTTTTTTATCCTAATGTTTATTCTTGTTGTTATTTTTCGTTTCTTAGCTTATATATATTTGTTTGTGGCAGAATAAATACTTAAGCTAATAGCTGACCAAAAGGAGTGACTTTTAATTCTGAAATCATTTGCCAAGGCATGCAAGGTATAAAAAAAATTTTAAGAACAAACTTCTGTAATCATTTAACTTCTTGAAATTGATTGAACAAGAATTTTAGAATTTTGATCTATACAAATCATGAAATGTATATTTCTCATTTTTTTGGAGAACATTTTGATTTTATTTATAGACATATTCCGTTCAATAAGCAATACATTGATACTTTACTGAGTTTTTGCCATATTTTACGCTTTTGAAGTTTGCAATTTCCAGTTCAAATTTGGTTTTCCAGTTTTTTTTTTCATCATAAATTTAACACTTTAAACGTACTGCTTTCTGAATGGCTATGTGAGTAAATGGTATTTCAAAAACAAGCCTTAATCATCCCACAAGTGCATGTGATATAAAAGCCTTTGGAGCATTTCAGATTATTTGCTGTTCATTCCCCAAAACAATCTCACCGATAATCAATATTCATGATACTTCATCTTTTAAAGCTTGTATAAAGAATATTATGTCATCTCCATTAAGCTATAAAGTGCAAAAGAAGCAAATGTTAATGAAAAAGATGGAGGAGTACAAAGGTACAGCAAACCCAAGATGGAATTTTACAATATAGAAATAGATTGCATACAGAACTATTTTGACACGTATTTTTGGCAAAATCTTTATAACAAGTATGCTATAAGAAAAGCTATTGGTGTGATATTACCGCATTGTCAAGAGATTTTTATGACAATGAATAAATACACTGTTTAAGGCCACTTTGGGGAAAATAGCTGGTTTAGATACATGAAAGATTTATTTACTGGAAATATTTTAAATAAAAAGACAACGAGCTAACCAGAGTTTAGTCATGAAATTAATGAATGGGCTTGTGATGTAAGCAGTGTTTTGTCATTTTTTATTATATTTTGTTAGCATTTTCAACGCTATGAATGTAAACACGCATAAATTTTAAGTTGGTTTGTCTTTTTGTCGAGTTTATTATTTTTAGAAACCTAAAAGCCTGATATCTCAACAAGCGTTAATCAAAAATGCCAATATTGGTAATCTGGTAAAACATCAATGTACCAAAATGATGAAATCCCTCCTACATAATTCCTTTTTTATGAATGTTGTAAATATTTTACTGGTTACAGATATTTTGTGATTCATAGAGTTTTAACTACAGAAGCTTTGTAGTGAAACCACTTCTTGTAACGTCCTCATATTTGTTATCAAATGTTGTCTTCATTATTATTTATTTTATTTACTCTAGTAGAATTTACCATAACAAATTATAACTTTTTCCTTTCACCTACAATGTATGGGTTTGCAGAGCTTTTTCCCTTTCACCTACAATATATGGGTTTGCAGAGCTTTTTTCTACTATATAACATTTTGACTGTTTTTTTCTTATTATTTTTTATAATAATGTCAGCAAGCACAAAAAGTAGCTATAGTATTCTATTTTGTTAATTTATGCATGCGACACCAAGGTAGCACATGATAAAAGTTCCAACAGTGATTAATGGTGAAATTGCATTTTTAAAGTCATAGGATTAAGAGAGCTTTTGTTTTTCAAAGTCTTGTCTACACATTTTTTATCAATTTGTGATGCAGTTAGAGCACTAGAGGCGTCTTTGTAAAATCGGGTTTATTAACAGGTCAAATTAAATTTAAAAGTTTTTCTCGTGAAGTTATAATTTAATTTTGCTGAAGTTTTTTTCTGAAATTTGGTATGATAATAAGGGAAAGTAAGTGGCTATTTTATTTTTAATTATTTTAAATTTAAAAAATTTTTTAAAATTCTTTTAATACTTCTTGAATTTAATTCTTGTTTTCTGGCACTGGACCTAAATATGCACAAACATGAGCATTTTAGGCCTAAAATCAATATTTTTAGAATTGGGGAAAAGTCTCCTCATTAGATTTTTTTTTCAAATTTTGCTTGAAGTTGAAGGAATATTGGGTAAATATTTAGACTCTTGTGACCATTTGTCAAAAATTCTGGTTCAGATGCTCGTTTCAGATTTACTTTTTATTTTTTTAACTTTTAACAAAAATTTAGGCTCTGATTCTGCTGAAATTATTAGATTAGAAAATATTTTTTCTAATAAAATTAGCGTGTTGGTTATTTTGAAAATATAGTTGATGTTTTTAAAAGTTTATCAATAACTTTTTTTTTCTTTCTTTTGAAATTTTTTCTGTGTAAAAATGTTTTTGAGGTCAGTTCCCAGGTTCCAAAACAATCATTTTAGGCCTAAAAACAACCTCTTTGGCCTTTCATTGAACTCCATTCACCCCTTCTTTTTAAACTTTGGCGTGAAGTTAAAGGGGCCATAGAATGCTTATTTCAGTTTTTTAATTTTTTTTAAACTTGCATTAAGATAATCTGATTATTTTGAATCTCTTTCTGCTTGCTGCGTTGTTTGATTCTGAAAAAATTTTTAAAAGTTACTGTTATTTCCTGAAAACTTTGCAAAAATATATCAAAAACTGTTTTTGCCAAACATATATTTATTTCTTGAATTGGTTTTTTTTTTTTTTTTTTTTTTTTTGTGTTTCAAAATGTGTGCATTTTACTTTATTGAGAACAGCAGTTTTGCTTTTCTCAAGAGCGTAGCTTAAAAGTCTCTTTAAATCTCCGTTCAATGTTTTTCTCATAAAAATTTGAAATTTCTCCTTAAAAGTAATCAATTCTCTTTAAAATCTTGACAGAAAAGGAAAAGGGTGACAATTGTTTACACGTCAAATATAATTGTTGTTAATCAGCTTTTCATTTACTGCGAAGATATTAGTCCTTTGAAATTGTAATAATTCTCTGTCGGAGCAAATTGAGTTTTGTATAAATTACCTCAAATGGCTAGGAAGACAATTTTTTTGCAGCATTTTCCCTATGCCTTGTAAACCATAAATATGAATAGAGTTAATTGGAAATATCTTGTTATAAATTCTTTCATATTTTCTTATGAAAACTTTTTAGAAAATTTTTTGTTACTTATGGTCTAATTTTAATTTTTTTATCTTATTTTTTACTAGAAAAAGTTCCTGCTGTCCTTTTGGTTTTGGAGGGAGGTCTTGGAACTATTGATACAATTAGTGGGGCATTGTCTAAGAATCCGCCTATCCCTGTTGTTGTTATTGAGGGAAGTGGAAGAGCTGCTGACCTGCTTGGGTTTGCATGTACTTTGTTTAAAGAATCCCAAAATATTGACTTTGCTACTTTAGAAGATATATCTGAGGGAATAAATAGTGTTGAGCAAAAAAATATCTTTCTACAGATTGAAAAGTTATTACCAGAGTTAAAAACAAAAGAAAAAAAGGAACAGGCTTATAAGAGCCTTATAAACTGTTTGAAAAAACAGCATAAGGTTTGTTAAACATATTTCATCAGTTTTCACCACTGCATTCTTTAGCACTGAAGAGTTAGTTTTTCACTATTTAGGGTAAAACAATTCAATAAAAATTTTCATAAAAAATTTAAATAATTACAGAATGTAGAGTAAACATAAATAATCACACACTGAAGGTGAAATATTTACTTGGTGAAAACTTCTTTTGTTTTAGATTTGTTTGTTGTTTTATTCATTAGTTTGATGTTTTATCCATTAGTTTGATCTTCATTTTAGGATAACTCACATAAATGCATCTGTGTCCATATATTTTTATGTTTATTCTTTAGTTCAGTAAATATGTCTAAAATTTTTGAATTAGGAGTAAAAACATAAATTTTGTTTGATATAATTTTGTGGCGTAATTATCATCATCATTATTAAAAACCTTTAATAGTGTTTGATTTTGTAGCAACACACTTTAAAAAAGTCATATTTTTACTATAAGTCTTAATATTATAACTTATGTAGTAAAAGGGCTTCATCATCTGTTGATAATATTTGAGCAAAGTTTTTACAGCTTGATGTCTCTTCTTATGCCAACCTAAGTGTAATGATATAGGCAAAGGATCCTTTTATCATGGAATTACACTATAGGAGACTTGCCGCCTAAGCTTCACAGCCATCCCCTAGATGAGCGAGACTTACCAGACACTTAAATGGTATTTGCCATATTCTGTGAAGAAATAATATGTCAGTGGAAATGAGAAATAAAGGAAAATTAACTTTCTAGTGTCTAAAAATAAGCTAATAATGAGTTATGGCTGTTAAAATTTTGTTGTATTTTACCGAAAGTGAATAAGTTTAATGTGATCTCATTCTTTTTAATGGTTATATTCAAGGAAGATTTTTATTTATTATATTTATATATTTATTTTATTAATTTGAAAGGAGTGGGAGCCTTAACATTAAACCTTTAAAAATATTCAAAACATTCACCTTAGCAGAAAGGTGGATGGTATTTCAACTTATCATGTCCTATTGTTGTGATAATATGTATGTCTTAAATTCTTGTCTGTTCTAGTTGCCTGCCAAAGTACTGATTAATTCATTTCATCGAACATTCAAAGCGATGCATAATGGTAGCACCCAAATCCACTATATAAGACTTATTTCATGCCACTTGTCGGTGTCTTATGAGTGCAATATCATTTTTGAGTCTGCTTTGTCATGAGGTGAAATACACAGGAAGTTTTGGCTTCTGTCAAACTGATGATAATATGCCAGAATTTTTTGGTGATAGGCGTAGTTGGTAAAAAATGAGATTTTCTAAATGGAAGAATAAATTTCTGAGTCTGGAAAACACCAAAAGAATAGACAGTACTAAGTGTTATAGTTATAATTTCCATGCCCTAAAAATATATGTTTTTTAACCGTATTATAATTAATAGAATTCATTCATCATCATTTTAGCTATATTGTTAATTCCTGGACTAAGTATTCGCTAGAAATTTTGCTATTGTTCCAGAACAGCCGTGGGGCCATATACTAGGAGACTTGCTACTCATGGTGAAGGGAAATCACTTAGCTGAAAAATCTGCGTCAAACACCAAGCTTGTTTTTTGCTGTGTATGTATATAATAAGCTTGAAAGAAAAACTGTTCTATTCTCTTTCCCTTTTCTAAATTTCGTCAGCTCTAAGTTTGCATCAATTTAAAGAGGAGATTACAGTTCATTTGTTGGTTGTTGCTTCTTTAATGTATTTTGTTACTTCAGCTAAGCAAAAGCTTGACGACTAAGTTTCTATCTCATATTGGTACGAAACTTCATTCCCAAGCACCGTTAACAAGAAAAAAAAAAAAAAAGAAAAAAAGCTAGTATAAGGAATCAAAAGTCCCTAGTATGAAAATTTTCTCATAATCCCTCTCATTCTTCTTTTTTTTCATTTATTTTTTTTTTCTTTGGCCTGAATTAGCATACCTAATTTATTGCACGACAGAGATTCTCTTACTTTGTTGAGGTGTTGTTATGAGTTTTTACCTAGTATCAGATATATAGGAGAAATTTGTAACTGCATTTATGTAGATGATTTGGATGAAAGTCAAACAAATTTTCATTAACAATTCAACTAATAAAGCCTTTAAATTGATTTTTATTGTTTTCATTAATGTCTTTCCTAAACTTTGAATTGTAATATTTAATAGCTTTTCATAATAATTGTTCTTAATAATTTCTTTAAGGTGTTTCTAACTTCTATATCAAAGGTTAAATGAATTCTTTCCCAGTTTGATTTCTGGAAAATTCCTTAAATTTAATTAGTAATCTGTTCTGTAGGTATTTTGGATGAATCCTTTCTGAGGCTTTTCCATTTAACTCGATTAAACCTTTAAGCGTAATCACAACAATAATACGGTGATGCTGTTTTGCACAATATCGGTATTGCTTAATAATACGCATGAAGGGTGTGTGGTGGTTACAGCCTCTGTGTAGTTTTAATTTTGGCTTAACGATCTTCAAACTTGGATTTTTTCAATCTAGAAAGTTATGCGGAACTTTTAATTCCAAGATGGTTTCTTGACAGCTATTATGTCAATAGTTATTACATTTTAGAAAAATTAAAAATGTCAGCGAAAAAACAGTTATATTCTGCAAAAGATGTTGCAGATTTTGTAATGGATGATGATTCAGACTTTCATCGCTGAATGATTCCTCTTCTAGTGATGAAGAAGAGTTCATCATTGATTCAGAAATAGAAGTTGTGTTAAGTGAAGATGATGAGGTTTTAGAGGGAGCTCCTCCACTTCAGAAAAATTCCTCAGATATTTCTTCTGATTTTACTGCTAACAGAACTATTGAGAAGGACAATTGTCCAGCTAGTAAAAAGGTTAAATTCAATTTGATGTTTTAGTTTGGTAAAAGGAACTTCCTTAAGATGGAATGCGACACTTTCAATTTAACAGTGAGCGAAAAGTTTCCGATGACATCAAAAATGATGATGCAATTGAACTCTTTGAATATTAACTAATGAGCTTTGTGAATATATAGCTGAACAAAAAAATTTATATTATAAGCAAATGACTTGTGGTAAAATCTTTACTAAGAGATCACGTATATTTACCTTCATCAGCAAGAGTGACATGCTTGCTCCACTTGGTATACGATTGTATAAAGTAGCAATACCTTATCGTGAAATCATACCAAAGCCTAAGTTACCCAAGTACTTTACCAAAAATAAACTTTTTGAAACCCCAGGCCTAAAAATTATATTATCACAAAATAGACTTCTGTTACTGGAAAAATATATCCTCTTTAAAATCAGAAACGTTCAACAATATATTGTTTTTCGTTGGAAAAATTTACTACAACCTGGGCGCAACGTATCCATTGACGAATCTTTACTGTTGTGGAAAGGTCACCTCAGTTTCAAGCAAACAATACAGTCAAAGAGTGCTCATTTTGGGATAAAAATTTTTGCATTGGCATGTGGTAAAACAGGTTACATATGGAATCAAATTATTTACCTTGTCGCAAGGACTGATTTTTCTTTTGGATTCTGGTCGATGTATTTATGTTGGTAATTGGTATAACTCGGTGGAATTATGTGACGAGCTTATAAAAAGACAAACTGACGTGGTTGGTACCGTACGAAGTAATAGAAATCATATTCCAAAAGATATAATGAACGCAAAATTGAAGCCCGACAAAAAACTTGTTGACTATCAGCACACACATGGATTGATGGTCATGCACTGGAAAGACAAACAAGATATTTATGTCATTCATGACTAAATTTATTGAAGATACAATTACAACTGTAAAACAGAAAGGCACTGTGAAAAATGTTCTGATGGTAATTGATGTTTACAACATCATATCATCATGTTTATAACAACATGGGCGGAGTTGATAGAAGTGATCAGATGACCACTTCCTATGCGTGTGAGCGTAAGCGCATCAAAAAACGGTAAAAAGATGTTTTTTCATCTCATAAGTCTATCTACCTTCAATGCGTAAATTGTTCAGAAATTGAAATGCGGTATTCTGAGAGCATTATAATTTAGGTTAAAACTTGTCAATGATATAGTTTCTTTTTACGGCTATGACACATCAACGATTGCAAGGTGTGGGAGGCGAAGTCTTGATGATGGAAACCCAATGAGATTGATTCAGAAGCACTTCCCTTCATATGTTCCAGAAACTGAATCAAAGACAACACCTCAACGGAGGTGTGTTGTTTGTAGAAAAAAAGACAAGAGAAAGTATTCACGATATGAGTGTTTGTTTTCTGATGTTGGATTATGTGCTGCACCGCGTTTTCAGTTGTATCACACCATAAAGGTGTATTAATTTGGTATAATGTGCTGTAAAATTATTCTTAATTATCTTTTCCCTCTTAAATTGTATTTTAGATGTCTCAATTAACCATATTTGTATGTATAAATGGCAATAAGTAAAAATTTGAAAAATAAAGGTGATCGCCAAAAATAACCCTGGTTCCCTGGAGCAGATATAAAAATTTAACGCGTAGCTTAAAGGGTTAGTCTGTTTTGTTAGTAGTTTTAAAACATAAAACAATACTGTTTGTAGTTGGCTCAATAAACAAAACCAAATCAGCAATAGTCATTCAGTCTAAATGTTTATGTTCTTTATTATGGTCTTTATTATTATCTTTACTATAAACTTTTATTCTGCTATTTTGTACAAACTTCCATGATACATTACATCTATTGCTACTAACTAATGGTTGGTTTTATAAGGAGGCAATTGTTTTCTAGAATTCTGAAACATTGTGCACTTTGGAACCCAATCAAAGTACTAAAGCTCTATAAATTTTTATTGGCACAGAGAAAATTGCTTTTATGTTTTTTGTTTAATTTGTGTCAATTTGGAGTGTTATAAGGATCTTGACATAATTTTAAAATTCTCAAAGAATATCATTTATTCCTGTTTTAATTTGTTTTTTTCAGTTGTTTTTTAGCATTTATAGTGCGTTGCTGACCGATTTGTTAATTTTCCTTCCAATTTAAGTAATATCCAATCTCTGGGATAGATAAAAAAAAAAACATGCATCAAGTTTTTAAAGCACTTCAGGTTGGAAGCCATAATTCTATCCTTATTTTTGATATCATCGCAACAATGATATCAAAATTTGAAATATTCCTGTGCATTCTGGATTTTCTTTATTGGACTGAATAATCATAATACAAGTTCAAATTAAATTATTTAAAGGGCTTTTAAATTTATTGCCATGTTGTCTTTTTTTTTTTTGAAATTTTGTAACTAAATTTTAATAATATTTAAATTGAATAAATATGAACATCAATAAATTAAAATAATACAAATAATACTGTTACAAAAATTTATGACTCAAACAGCAATACTTTTCCAGAATATCAGAAAATTAATTTTTTTTTTTTGTATACAGCTTTTTCCGTGTTAATATTTTAACTTTATAACTGGATCCTTTAAGGCACATATAGGGAATTTTTCTAAAAACCTTAGCGACTTTTTTTGTTAAACATGTAATGTTATTTTACTAATGGTTAACTATTATAGTACTAATAAGATGTAAGATCTTTAGGTGGGTTTGATTGATTTTCTGCCGGAAACAGCTATCATGTAAGATCCATACTTTTTGCTTGTATTAACACACAATTTTCAATTTTCTCTTTGCAGATATTTACCAGACTATATTTTCTATGGTTAATTATTTCAAATTATAATATTTAAGTTTTGAAGCTCTGTTTTTTCTTTAGAAGTATTATTGCTGGCAGATAAGGAGTTTCTTTAAGAAATGGACTCGATTATTTGTAAATAGTATTTGCTTTGTAAATATGTATCTTTGGGGTGACCCAGCCAACTTTTGAAAAAAGCAATTCACAAGAATAGTTTATTGTGCATGTTTATATATTATTGTTATGTTATTTATATAT